>PVIW01001599.1:94954-281686 GCA_004026585.1 Noctilio leporinus | reverse complement strand
TAAAAAAAAAAAAAAAAAAGCAATTTATATAATAAAGTAGAATGGAATGAAACAGAATAGACAACATCAAGGTGCATTGTACAGAGCAAATATTGTTTTGTGAAACTTCTACATACGTGTATGAATAGGTATATGGTGAGGCATAATGCTAAGTGTATATATACAATGTATTTATCTCTGTAGTTTACACTTTTAAAATTTTGAAGTGGAAGACCTGACTGGTGGCTCAGTGGATAAGAACCAGCCTGCGAACCCAAAGGTCGCTGGTTTGATTCTCAGACAGGGCACATAACCAGGTTGCAAGCCAGGTCTCCAGCCAGGTCTGTAGCTGGAGGCAGGTGAAAGGCAACCATATATTGATGTGTCTCTTGCCCTCTCTGCCTCCTTCCCTTCCCCTCTCTCTGTCAAAATAATAAAATCTTTTTTTTTTAATATATAAATAAATAAATAGAATTTTGCAGTAGAGATTGTTAGAAATAATAATATGGTGAAATAAAATGAGGAAAAGAGTTAATAAGGAGTTTTTTGAATTTTTTTCAGAAAGATTAGACTAACAAGTTTGTCAAAATTTTGTACTAACCAAAATTAATTTTGGATTCAACCAATGTAATGTGGACTATTAAACTGAATTTCTAAATTATACTTGAATATTAAAGATGTAGCTTCAGAAATAGCTTTCCAGATGTGATGATTGCTCTGACACTCTCAGGTACCAAGAGGTTCAATTATGTCCAGAAGCTCATCTCTGAAAAGATGGGATGACAATAAAGAAGAGTCGAGGGAGAACAAAGTACTTGAAGGAATAATGGAACAGGAATAAACAGGAACTAAAGATATTGGGATGAGTCAGCAAGTTAAAATGATAAGTTCTTTTATTGAATTAAAACATTGCTAAAATTTCATTTTCTTACTCCAGAGAGTAGAATCCTGTCAAAAGGCAGGGGAGGCGGGGGGCAAATAAAAAGACAAAGAATAAGTTATTTAGACGTAGATCAGCTTTCAATTAAGAATAAAATATTTCTTAGGATTTATCTGAAAAGCAGAACAAATGAAAGTTTATGCAACAAGTATAAGCACTCATACATAATGAAATATTGGGGAAGATAATATAAGTACAGTATTCTGTGTAGGTTTTTTAAATCTTTTCTAAGATAAAATAGAGATATATTTATGAACTATATTGAACTATAGAAGACATCTGCCTCATAACTATTTTCCTTACTTCTGGAAAGAATTACCTACATTTCTTTGTGACTGACTCTCCCCTTCCTATTGTTCCTACTGCAGAAATGGTTGCTAATAATTTTATCAGCAAATCCCATCTCATCCTCCTGCCTACAGTGACTGAGATGATAAGGGACCCACTCAGGAGTAACTCGTTTTCTGACAGGCCTATTTGAAAACATACACCCTTCTCCTGAGCTAGGAACATCGTCCATAAGGATGGGACAGCTGGGGCTGTTGCATCTAATTTGCTACTAAGTGGGGGGAGCCCAGATGTGCCCAGAGGCCTCAGAATGGAAGTGGAGGGTGAAGTTGATTTTACAAAAAGGTAGAGTGGAGAAGCTTTAGCTTCAAGGAGTAACACCTCATAAGAGGCTGTCATAACTCTGGCCTATTCAACTCCATGCGTCAATACAGTTCTTTTGTTGTTAAAGACAATATTACATTTTCTCTCACTAGTTACACTAAATTTGTTCGACTCATAGACATGCCAAGCATAATACACCAGGTGCTAAAAACAAAATCTCCAAGTTAATGTTCTCAACAGCTCTTATGGCAGCAGTGTTATCATCCCCATTTTATATATTTTTTAAAAAAAAACAAAGCCCTGGCTGGTGGCACAGTAGATAAGGCACTGGCCTGTGAACCCAAAGGTCACTGGTTCAATTCCCAGCCAAGGCACACAACAAGGTTGCAAGTCAGATCTCCATCCAGGTCTGTAGCTAGAGGCAGGTAAAAGGCAACCACACATTCTCTCCCTCTCTGCCACGCTCCCTTCCCCTCTCTCTAAAAATAATAAATAAAAAATCTTAAAAAGAAAAAAAAAAAAAACATATGCTTAACATATTTGACATGCCCAAAGTCACCTAGCCAGAAACTTCTGAAATCATGAATTCTCAATTGAAACCAGTCACATTAAGTTTAATACTTTCTGAAAATAAAGTCTTAGATTATTATTTGTCTTGCACTTACATTACTTTTTTAAAAATGAAACTTGCAAGATTAAGTTTAAGTTCAAAAGTAGTTATTGCATGCCCAGGGCTGTTCTCACTGAGAAGAGAAGTAAAAGCTATCATTCTTGACCTTCCTTTCCATAAATATCTTTTTTAACTTTTTTTAAAGATTTTATTTATTATTTTTAGAGAGAGGGGCAGGGAGAGAGGCAGAGAGAGAGAGAGAGATCAATGTATAGTTGCCCTTCACCTGCCTCCAGCTACAGACCCAGCTGGAGATCTGGCTTGCAACCTGGTTATGTGCCCTGGCTGGGAATCGAACCAGTGACCTTTGGGTTCTCAGGCCAGCACCTTATCCACTGTGTCACTAGCCAGGGCCCATAAATATTTTTAAATCCTAAAAGACACAGGCACCGTTGAGATGAGAAACATAGATCTTGGATATCCAACTGTTTTTTAGCATATAAGTAAAACCATCACCAGCTAAAGCAGCACAAAGGGGTATATAATCAGAATATCAGGGGGGGGTTGTGGAACCCAAGGAAAGACCAGAAGCCTGACTACATAAGGACATGCATTCGAGGCCTGAAAACCATCAGGTTCCCCAACAACTATCCTGCCTCCCTCTCTGTTTCCCACTGTGAGGTTGCTTCAGGATTCTCTCTTCCTAGGGGGAGTTCCCTGCTATGGCTACATGTAATAGACAACCTCTAATTAGAAAAGTTACTTTCAAGGAACCCATAGGGAAGGATTGCTACTCTGAATTCAAATATTAAATTCTCTAAAAAGTAAGCATGATTGCCTGGGCATACACTGAGCGTCGACCCCTTCTGATCAAATTGGCGTGGCCATGGGAAAGACCAGGTGGCATGTAAGCAACGCTCCCAGGGCCTAAGAGGTGGGACCAATCCTGGAGAGGGAGACAGGTTACACAACACTCAAAAAGCTATTTGACTGTCTCCTAACATCAAGGCAAAACAAGACAATGTCAGTGCTAAATTCAGGGCGCACGGAAGTTCAGGGCAATAGGGTTTCTGTGGGGTCATCAGAAGAAGCTTTGCGCTCCTGTAAGGACTTTAGTATCTGATTTTAATGCCTGACCCCGATTCTACTTCTGATCACCAAGGACAATTCTGCGCTCAATTCCAATGAATGAGTTTTCCCTCCCTGCCACCATGCAGCTCTTGCACAGCAGCTGAGCATCCTACAGCTCAGTGCAATTCTACACTATCTACCTGGAGATCAAGGTGAGTCCTACAAGACTGTTCCCCACGCACCTCAGACACAAGTCATCAATCCAGGTTGACATCTGTGCTTCTTTTATTTTTAATAAGATTTTTATCATTTTTCTGAGAGAGAGGGGAAGGGAGAGAGGCAGAGAGGGAGAGAAACATCAATGTATGGTTGCCTTTCACCTGCCTCCAGCTACAGACCTGGCTGGAGACCTGGCTTGCAACCTGGTTATGTTGCCCTGGCTGGGAATCGAATCAGCTCATCTGTGCTTCTGACCAACTGGCTATAGAACAGAGATTCCAATGACCTCCCTCTTGGGGTGGATGAATTTGCTAGAGCAACTCATAGAACTCAGAGAAACATTTTACTCTCTAGATCACTGGTTTACTATCACAGGGCACACAGTTCTCGCACCTTCTCCGAGATGCCACTCTTCCCCAGTCTCCCCATGTTCTCCAAGCCAGAAGCTCTCTGAAACCCATCCTTTCAGGCTTTTATGGAGGTCTCATTATACAGATGCAATTGATCAAGTCATTTTGATCAAATTTACCATTGGTGATTGATTCAACCTCCAGCCCCTCTGCTCTCCCTGGAGGTCAAGGGTGGGGAAAGGAGGGATGGCCGGAGCACTGAAACCCTAGACACAGGGTCAGGTCTCCTGCCAAACAGCCCCCACCCTTAGGTTTACCTACGCACCTGTCAAAAGTTGCTATATTAACATAACAAAAGACACCTTGATCACTACCCTCACTAGGAAATTCCATTGGAATTCCAATTCCAATGGAGCTCTGCACCAGAAATTATAAGAAAGACCGAACTATAAATCACAGTATCATAGATGTGAACTTGGCCATAAGGGACCTGGGAAGAAGGAAAGGTGATCCAAATAGGGAAATCTAAAACCTGGACACTTACAGAAAAGGATTGGATGAATGAAAGTATCATATTTTAATAAAAGATGTAGCAACAGAAACAGACATTGAAAAAGAATAAACAGACATGTTGCAACTAGAGCTTTTTGATATTCCCAAAGAAACTGTAAGAATTATGTGATGTCTCTTAGAATCCTTTCCAAATGACAGATGATAAACAAATTTCTAAACTAAGTACTGATTTTGAAATGAAAGTTTTATCACTACACCTAAAAAATATTTGCTCATTGATTAAATGATAATGAGTTTTTGAAATTCTTCTTTCTCCCAGCTTCTAAACAACCTTCTCTATCTGATAAATCAATTTAAATTGTTCCATAATTTAAAGGCTGAGCGTCTACTCAAAATGTTTGGTTTGTGTGTTTATTGCAGTTTACATAGTACAAATATAAAAAATATATAATTATCTTAATGAAAAGGCTATATTGACTCAATTTAATGTATTTCTGAAAGATTAATAAGACTCTTTTTCCTTATGGCAATAAGACAGATATTAAATAAAGTATTTCTGGAGAGCAAATAATAACCCAGTCACCTCTTTCTCATTCTAATTACATGCAAGTGGAACATGGTCACTGGAATCACAGTCATCTCTATAGAACTAATCAAGATTATTTTTCCATTCACATGGGATAAACATTATAAAATTCTTATGGTGAGCTTTGTGCTATCTAGATCAAACATTATGATATTCAGAAGTGATTTTTTTTTCAATTAATCCTATATTCATTATAAAATGCTTCTTCCACACTTTCTCTTATTCTGTCTTCTCCCTTTTCTCTCTTTCCACTATGTCACTCCCTCATTCAAAATATCTAATATTGATAAATCCCAGACTAAGAGGACTAGATATGGCTATTTAAAATAAGAAAAAGAACCCTGCCTGCTGTGGCTCAGTGGGTTGGGTGTTGTCCCACCAAACAAAGGTCACTGGTGCCATTGCTGGTCAGGGTACATTGCCCAGGTTGTGGACCAGGTTCCTGACTGGGGGCAAGCAAGAGGCAGCTAATTGATGTTTTTCTCCCTCTCTTTCTCCCTCCCTTCCCCCCTCTCTAAAAATACATAAATAAAACCCTTTAAAAATGAATAAGATTAAGCTCATCACTTTTTTTTTTTTTTCATCTAGCAAGATGCTGGAGACACTATGTTGAATAGGACACTGGAATACCCATCACTTCCATTCTTGTGGTAAGTAGAGCAGTAAATAAAACTGTAAATAAAACAAAACCTTGTAATAAATGCTGTGAAGAAAAGCAAGAGACTAAAACAGAGAGAAGCCTATGGAAACCAATGTTAGAATGGGTGCTCTTTTGACCAGGTGATCCTTACACTGATACTTAACAGTGAGAAGAAGCAAATTATGTAAAAAGTATGTCCATGTGTGTTAGAAAAGCAGTTGGAAGGCAGTCCAAGCATGTGCAAAGAGTGTAATTTTCTGATATCTTTTTTCAGTTGAGGAAATAGAAAGGTATTTTGGTCTGTTCTCTAGTTTGGTTCTCATTATTGCTAATTTGTCTTTTAAAAAGTTTCTTTTAGTGCCACAACTCAGCATTGATGATTCCTGTGTTTAACATTGTCAAGTATGGAGAAAATCATTAGCAAGTTTCTTTTGTATATAAACTACAAGAATACCGGCTGATGCCATAGATACCAAACCTTGTTTTTTCTTTCTTGTCCTCACTGTCTCAGTGTCAGGGACTCTAGGACACCTTGATATCATGAAATGACCCCTGGCCCTGTCTTTCAGTGACACGACACTAGGTATTTTGGCACAGTGTTCATATAGGTATTCCTGGAAGCCTGAACTAAGATGCCTGCAGTAATAGCTCCACAGAGAAATTGCTGAAAACTACACAAACATATCCCAACAAACAAACCAAAGCACTCCCCCAAAACTGTCCCCAAAATGCACATCATCACTCTGGGCTACACATTCTAGGAAAGTGTATCCGAGCCAAGTGGAATGTAAAGATAGTGCAATTTTTAAATTGCAATTCAAAATCTCATTTTTGCAAATTTTATAGGAACATATACTCATATAAACACATTGCTAAAGTGGGGAGCATATTGCTAGAAGGAGCCCATGCAAGCAGAGGGCCTAGAACCTAAACAGCACTATTTCATTATAAAGCTCATCAATCTATCTTTCTATATTTCCATTTCTTGGTCTCTTTCCACTGTGTTCTGATTTCTTCATTTCTAGCTTGCATTTGTTGAACTTCCTTTTCAGTGAAGATGGTCTACCATTTATCTCACTTATTGTTTTTCATCTCAAGGACATTTTTTTTTATTTCTGAAATTTCTATTTTGGTTTTTCACACCTTCTCATAATTTTAAAGAACTAATACCTCTGCTTGTCTAATGTATTCAATTTATTCTTCCATTAAGCATTTAAAAATTATATTTAATTTATTTTAGGTCACTCTATTATATATAATTCCTTGAGAGGGAGTGTTCCCATATGCCAGCTAACAATTTCAGAGGGTGGAGTGCCTGTGTGTTTTGTTGTTTTTGACTGCGTGCTTATCATGATGAGAGTCCATGGGCCTTGGTTTATGAGGGCATCCCCATGGGGCAGTTTTCTGTTCACCTATATGAATAGAGCCCAGGTCTAGTACTCTATGCATATGGGGCCTGCAGGCTCAACACCATTGCTACACTGGTATTAAAACCCTACACTTTTGTTGCAATGGATGTTGGACAATTTGGTCTCTTACCAAACAATAGATTTGGAAGGTATATATCATCTTCCCGTGGGCAGACATAGGTGGCAGCTGACAACACACTTTAACCCGAACACATATATGCTATACATACAACCTCAAAAACAGATGGCATATCACAAAGAAAGCAAGTTATGAGCCAAATTCTGTTAACCAGTCCCCCACCCACAGAAAGGAAAACATTTATTAGCAATCAAGTACAAAAATATTGACACGCTTGTGGTTTTTGCCTTATAGCAGCTATCTGAACATCATGCTGCAGTACAGAACCAATATTCTCATGGTGGAAGCACCTAGACTTATGATCAGGTCAGTGGTTGAGCCACCCATGGACTGGAAGGGCATGGGACCCATGGTGCTATAGAGCTCAAACACTCTAACAATTGTGGAAGTCATCTGAGCTACTTGAATTTTTAGACTTTGTACCTGTAGAATGTTCCTAACCAAACACCTATTTTGAAAATGACTCAGGCCACCAATGAAAAAGTTGTTTCTAAGACCCCTTCCTTAAACTAATAGCAACTGTACTGTTCCGGTGAATATTTTGATATTTGAAGTGCTAAGTATCCACTTGTAACAGTGTAGATTCCTGGTAAAGATATTTAAAATATGGACTAGCCACATCTGTCTCCCTATTTGTCAGTGTCAGTGTTTCATATCGCAGAGAACTATTTCACATTAACTGGAAAGATGGACACCAGCGGCTCCTAGTATCACATTCCAACAGCTTCATGCCTAGTTTTGCAGGAATTCTTGAGAATCCCTGTGTGCAATGTTCCTCTTGAATATGGTGCTCAGAACCAATGGCTGGTATAAGTGGAACATAATCAAGGAAAACATGACTCTTAAACCACTGACACAGACATTCTAATTCAGTTTACATAATCACAGAGTTTTTATTAGCAGCCATTTGCCTGATGTTAAGTTTTTAATCACCTGTTATTTTTCACACATGCACATGTGTTCATGGTAGGGGTTCCTCCACCCTGTAATTGTATAATTAATTTTTTACACCTAAATGTGGAGTTTATATGCATCCCTTTTACATTTAATCTTACAACTTTCCCTTCATAATGTCCAAGTTGTTTTTAGACTATTTATTCTGCCATCTGGGTGAACAGATGGGTGGATGGATAAAACATCTAACATTACTCCACTCAGTAGACAATGTTTTACAGTCAGCAATGCTGTCCTAAAACTATTTCAAGCTCTGGATCCTGCTTCTATTATTTGCCTATCATTGATTGGCCCACTTTCTTTCTTTTTTAGAATTTTCAGGCAGTCACCACAAGCAGCCAAGGAAATTGCAACTGAAGAGGAAAGCTTACCAAGAAGAAATAATTTATGAAGAGGTACCCTGGTGGCATGGATTATTACAGGCTCCCAGTGAGCCTAATTCCCTTTGGGGGAGTGGCTTATACAGTAGGAGAAGCTGAGTCGATGCATGTCTGATCCTGCATCCCCACCAGGTACTGTATATGCTATAAGCAACTCTGCTAAATGATCAAGTTTCATGGTACAGGTAATGAGAGCACAGTGGTACTTCAGCAATCAACAAAAATCAGAGACAGCTAAGGAAAACAAGCAATTATGTATCAGACAGAGGTGGCTCCTAAGGCAGAATATTCTTCTTGTTCCAGGTTTGAGTCTGACTGGTGTGGCCCAGTGGATTGAGCACCTGCCTCTCAATCAAAGGGTCACAGGTTCGATTCCCAGTCAGGGCACATGCCTGGGTTGTAGGCCAGAACCCCAGTTGGGGACAGATGAGAGGCAACCACACACTGATGTTTTTCTCCCTCTCTTTCTCCTTCCCTTCCCTTCTCTTTAAAATAAATATATACTATATACACAATGGTCTATTATACAACTGACCGATAGTAATAGGATTTAAACACTACCAGCCTGGGAATGTTTGAACCAGGTCATCTTAAAAGAAATTCAGCCAATTATTAGTCCCTGTAGCCATCCTGTCTTTCTATGATAAATAATAATAGTAAGAGCAATAATAATAATACTTCTGAAAGGCTTATAACAAGCTTTTGAAAAATCAGCAGGTTCTAGAAAAATAAGGTGAGATAAGGGATATGGTATCAGATTACTCATATCTCAAAAGCTCTTGAGGGACAGTGTTTATCCCGTTGGCTATCTGAGACTATAGTTTCTGTTAAGTGAATTATCTCCCTAGTGATAAGTTTAACAGGTGCTAAAAACTGGATTATTTTCCTTCGTAGCTCTTTTACTCCCAACTTTAAGGTTCCCTGTATGTATAGTCAGTCTCTAGAATTAGTTGCATTTATTTGTAAATAACTGCCCTCAAGAAAAAGGGCTGTAAAATTTTCAGAGCTCTCCTGCATTCTCTTTACCTCATTCATGCCCCTTTGTTATCTCCAAACCTCCCCTATTCCCAACTTTCCTTCATTTTATATTCACTTATTCATATAAAAAAATATATTACTTGGTCTACTGGTGATGTTTAAACCATACTTTCTCTTAATAAAGTAAATCATTACAGATTCAAAGTGCTGACACAGTCACAAACACCCCAAATCCAGACAAATAACATTACTATTAACTGCCTGGCAACCACCATGATCCTTTTTTTCCCCTTCCAGTTGCCTACATTTTGATTGTCTTTTTCTTTTTTGGTAAAACATATAAAACATAAAATTTACCATGCTTTTCAATGCTGAAGATGACCATTGGCGCAATGCTGTGTGCTGATTATTTTGAACAGTTCCCCTCTGGGTCCTTGTTTATGTTCAAAAGATATAAGCCAAATTCTCCTCTAAGGCAAGAGGAAATTGCCCCTTCCGCTTTTATTCTGGGTTATCTTCTTCATCATCTTCAAGTGCCATAAAAGCCAAAGGCTGGTAAGTCAATCATTGTGTATGGATCAAGGCTCCCAATTGTTGGGGGAAGATCAGCTTCAGCTCTGACAGCCCCCTGCTCTCTTTGCCTGCGAGCTGGGCTCCACAGTACCTGAGCTGTGGGTTCTCTTCTGCAGCAAACACCTGCATGAGCAGGTTGCTTATCCAGGTAGTGGCTAGTAAGCTGTACAGTACTGTTTCATGGACAGTTGAATATGTTGGACAGGGTGGAGAAGATGGGGAAAAGAGAGAGAGGAAGGAAGGAAGGAAGGAAGGAAGGAAGGAAGAAGGAAGAAGGCAAATCTATCAGAAGAGTAGTCTTTGACCCGAGTAGATGAAGAAGTATAGATTTTGAATTGGTTTTCATTGACTAAAATCCTATTTAAAAGGCTAGATTTCAGTTTTTCCGTGTCAAGACTAAATGACATTTTGCATCGTTAGGTAAGAAATATAGATGGAAAATAAATAAAAAACTATGCTAACCTGAAGAACTATTTGCCTTGTCTTCTACTGATGGAATTTGAAGGAGCTGATAAAGAAACTAGAGTTCCTAGAGGCCTCCGTGTAATTACAAAGGAAACACTTCAGAAAACTAAAACAGCAGTTATATCTAAGGCAATGCCCTATGAATAGACTCTGACCACCACAATTTATTTGATTATTGCTTTTCTAAATTGCTTTCTTGCTGCTCTCTACCAGAGCCTCAGTTCACTCTCTAGGTGCTTGCTGTTGGGAGCCTTGTCCATGGTGGTGGCACCGGGCACAGAGCTGTAACTGTTTAATGTGTGGGGCATGTTACACTTGTGCACCTTTTCTTCATTAAGAGACCTGGAATCTCACAGTGGGCACCATGCAGCAAACGTTTAGTTCCAGTGGAATTTCTCCAGGAAGCAGGAGCACAGGGTCACCCTCATTCAGGGAATGAGAGGTGGTTGGAGGTGCCTAGACCACAATGTGAGTTATGGATCTATTTCCTCACATCTCCCATCCACCTTTCCTCACAGGCTCTGCCATAATGGAGCTGAACACCGTCAGCTGGCCCGGCGTTGGACTCTGGCAGGACAGGGACACTGGAGGCAGGAGGAGGAAGGTTTCTCTGCGTGTACCGCTGCACTCAGTCTGCTGGGTTTCTGCAGAGTGAGTGAGTTTTCCAGGAATGCCAGGGACCACTGCTCAGCCAACGGCACCCAGGGGAAACTTCACAGCAGAGCCCTGGTGGGTGTGCCTTTCCCCGCTTCAGCACCTCCCCTATCCACACCCCACCCCTCCCTGCAGAGCTCCAAGCTCAGCACCCCTGAGCTACCCCAGTACCAGAGGGCACAGGTCCAGTAAACTCCCACACCTTGAGCTTCGACTGTGCCCTCTCCGTAAAGGGCTGCATCTCGGTCAGGGGCTGTGACCCTATCTGCCGCCCCCAACCCCCACCATTAACCCATCCCTAGTGACTGAAATCCCCCTGCTAATTCTTCATGCTGAATCTTCTCTATTCAACTTGGTGTGTTTTCTGTCTCCTGTTGGACCCTGACTGACAATGCCCCAGTGGGAAGGAAGAGAGGTTCTCAGGGTTACACCCTTGTCCCTCTTGGCTGCTCTCTGCAGATGGTGCCCTCTGGCTGAAACCCACCCAACCATGGCCCCTTTCAGGCTTCTACCTATAGGCCCTGCTGGCAGTGTTCCCCAAATCTCTGTTCATCTTAGACACATCTAAGGCAAGTAAGAAGAACCACTTTATTTCTTTTTGAGTTTCATATGTTTTATTTAAACATTATAGCCAAACTTCTATTTCAACATGGAATCAATATGTTTTTCATTATTATGAGGTATTTTGTGGGCTTCTTGTTCACTGTTTTCTTTTTAAAATAATTTGAAATATTTTAAATTACAGTTGACATACATTATTATATTAGGGTCAGGTGTACACCCCAGTGATTACACATTACATAACTTACTACGTGAGTTACATAACTACCACTTTAATTTCTACAGGAAATGTACTGAGGTAAAGCCTGTACCTTAAAAAAAATTCACAACATGATATTTTGTAGCAGACTTCAGTAGAACTTTTATTTGATCAATACTACAAATTGCCAAGTTAATCAAAGTCCCAGAAAAATCATGCTGAGACACAGCAGAAATTTGTTCATAGTGTGAAGGTCAGTCAGGAATTTCTGAATCATATTCAACAGTATCACAACTGCAGTGGCTTGACTTTGACACACTACTCCATCTCCACAGTGGCACACAGAAAGTCAGTGCTCATTATATAATTTTTCAGCGCCTGACCAAAGTACTCACAAATGATGACTTCCCATGATGACTATAAACAAAAGAAATACACTGCAAAACTCTAGTGTAGTAGCCCATAGGTAAGTTAGACTTTCAAGTTCGAAACCCTGAAATGAATACCACAGTTATTTATTTGATCTATTTCCTCTATTGACCTTTACTGGCCTTTACTCTTTTGGACCAAATAGAAGTATGCTCCAATTATTCCTCTAGTTTTAGATAATTTTAATCTCAGTGAGAGAGAGAGAGACAGAGAGAGAGAAAGGGAAGGAGAGAAGGAAGGAAAGAAGGAAGGAAGGAAGGAAGGAAGGAAGGAAGGAAGGAAGGAAGGAAGGGAGGAAGGAGGGAAGGAAATGAAGAAAGGAGGGAAGGAAGAAGAGAGAGAGAGAAGGGTAGGTGGAGAAAAAAAGAAAGGAAGGAGAGAGAGGGATTCATCTGAAAACTTAAAACCCAAACATAAAATGTGAAATAAAAAATAGATTTTTTTTTAATAACAGAAATGCATGGCCAGATTCTGTTTCACAGCATGAGGTAAAGAGTGCAAACTATGCTTTTGTTTTTGAAATTTATTTACTTGACAGTATGGCATAAATCCAGTTTCTGAAGTCTGCACAGATATTGTATTGATGGGCTTGCAAATACATGTTTCATTTTTATGTCTGCCATATTCTTGATGATCCCCTCTTCAATTCACCTCAGGCACATCAGGCTGCTTTTGTTGCCCAAATTCACTTACCCATCTGACACAGCTCCAAAAGGCACCATTGGTACAGGACACAAGTAGGTGTCCCTGGAATTGCAGACAGACCATAACAGTCTCACAGAAGGTAACAGAAAGCAAAGAGCGACAAGATGGAAATTACTGAGGTTTTAGGCTAGGGAAGGGAGGGAAGAGCTATCATTGCCTGAGGTGGGTTCACGTGATAGAGGAAGCAGGTGTTGCTGAGAAAGGTAACAAGAGTTGAGGTTCTGCTCTGATTCCTCATGTAAATTCACTTTATGAACTTCAGGCTGGTTAGCTATTCTTGGTGCTTTGAGTAATCCCATTCAGACTCAGATTTCCAATGAATGGGTACAGATTCCTCTTCCTGGTAATCACCAAGTTCCTTGCACCCAAGAGTTCTTTTGAACTTTTTATGAAAAAAAAAAAAAGTTCTTTTGAACAAAGCTCTTCAGTTTGCTAATCTAATCCTCTCCCCCTTCCACATGGAGTTACAGCTGCCCCCCCAGTGGAAAACATTTCTACCAATGGAGACTGGAACACTCCATTCCTGTGTGAACAGGTCCAGCCACCTACAAAGGTCACAGTCCCTAATCAAAGACACATTCCTTCCTGAGGCCAAGTTGTTTCCTTTCCCTGCTTTCTCAAATAGCTATTGTCCACAACTTTCCAATTCTCTCGTCCAGCTGGCCTAATGTTCCTACCCATTATATAATAACTCCCCATGCCCCCTTCTTTCTAGGCCCCAGAAACCACCATTCAAATTTCTGTCTCTCTAAAATTGACTATTCTAGGGTTATCTGACTATTCTAGATTTCACATTGCAAGTGGAATCATATAGTATTTGTCTTTTTGTTACTGGCCTATTTCACTTAGCTCAGTGTCCTCAGGCTCATCCATGTTGTAGCATGTGTCAGAATTACCTTCATTTTTAAGGTGAAATAATATTCTATTGTATATATTTACTACATTTTTTTTTATCCATCTATTGGTCTGTGGACACTTGGATTGCTTCTACCTTTTGGGTATTATGAACAATACTGCTATAAATGTCAGTGTACAAATATATCCATTTAAAACTTTAATTTCAATTCTTTTGGGTATAACCTACAAGTGGAATTGGTAGATCATATTGTTTGTCTTGTATTTTTAACAATACTATAACCCTGATTAAATCTCAATCTCAGTCTACCTACCTAATTTAATCTTGTACTCATACAGCTATTTATAGTGGCAGAAAATCAAATAACCACAACTTCTTTCAGTTCATGACTAAGAACTAGTATAACCAACCACCCTGATTTGTCCATGACTATCCCAGTTTTAGCAATGAAAGTCCAAGTCCAGGAAAACTGAAACACTTGATCATCCTACCCAAAACAGGCCCTTGATAGTACCTTGCAATCACAGTGAATTTCCCTAGTCCGTTTTCTGCTCTCCTGAGGGATTATTTCATACCTGCTCATTCTCTAAACTTCCAACACCTATGTTGCATCCTCACTCTTAACTGATGACCTTGATTCCTACTTCATTGGCAAAATGGTGATGCCGATGACTCTCAAATTTACATCTTCAACCCAGACCTGTCCTGAACTTCAGATTTACATATTTTAACTCCCTAATTAATACCTTTGCTTAGAAGTTAATATAACACACCCCAAACTGAAAATATGATTTCTACCACTCTATTCCCAGGCTTCTATCTCTGATGGCTTCTGCATCATAAATGATGACAAACATATCTTTGCAGATTCTCAAGTCAAAATATTTCTCTCAAATTTTATATCCAACCAATTAGAAAATTCCATTTGCTCTACCTTCAAAACAGAGCTGCATTTTACTTGTCAATTTTTGCTGTTCCATAAATGGCAACTGTGATGCTTGCCTGGCTCTTCCTCCTGGTAGTTTCTCTCCCTCAGCTTGGATATTTTCAAAATATGGAAGAAGAGAGAACTAATGAACAGAAGGGCATGCTGTGGGTGTGAAACTCTAATTGCTTCTTAGAATGTCTTTGTTTTCAAGGGAGTTATGCTTAGGAATACAAGCACTTCACAGGAAGTAAAATTAGAGTAATGTAAGACTTTAGAGTGCTTACAGGGTACTGGGTCTATCACACTCAGTGCTTAATGAATGCTCATTGACAGAAATAATGTTCTCTTACATTTATGTAGTGATTCACCATGTGCACAGTGTTGTTATATGCATCTCATTAAACCTACTTACTCTTTACAACCATCCTAGCAGCCAGTTAATCCTCAAGTCCTTATGGACAGAGATAAACTTTGCATCCCCAATGGCTAGCACAGGGCCTGGCACAATGGCTTCCCAGGAAATGTTTGTTGAATGGATTGACTCACTGATAAACACTTATTGTCCTCATGTTATGCATGACAAAAATAAGACTCAATGACTTGCTTGATATCCTCAAACTAATAATCAGCAGCAAGCTGTCTTCTCATTCCCAAATCAAAGTGCTCCCAAATACTAGATCTGAAGCTTCTTAAGATTTGGTTTCCTGCTCCTTAAAATAGAACAAACTTGTGATAGAAATTTTGATTGCACACCATTATCATTTTCCACTATCTTCCAACTTGACCAAAGTAAGTATCATTTTTCCATTATTTTCAGCCACAAATAAACTTAGGAAAAATAGCAAAGTAGGTATAGACACCTTGGTGACTAAGTGCCATGAAGTAACCATTTAATTGTTTCAGGAATATCTTACTTTTTATAGTTTGGGCATATTGATTATGCTAAACTAATGGCACTCTCCAATGGGTGTTGGGATAGAAAAGAGACAGCACTCAGTGTTAATGCTTTCTGAGGTTCTAAATATTTCCACAACATCAGCCCATTTCTTTCACTGTTCTCTTTAATGGTTATGCTAGACTTACACTATCACCAAACTCTGTCATCTCATTTTTTTTTCACATGGAAGCATCTAATAATTATACCTAGATACTGTCATTTGAAGTATATTGTTGCATCTCCATTTGCATACCTTATTAATTGCAAACCTTATTAATAAACATTATTTCCATTGACTCACTTCCTTCCTGGATCAGCCTTTAATGCTTTCTATGTATTAGGTTCCCAACCATCAGGAATAGCCTATCTGTCCTATTCCTTTTGCTGCACAAATCTTCCCCTTTTTATCCATCCTCATAAAGCCAAACTTCTCACCCACAGCAGCAAATAATCAAGTTACAAATCTACCCACATGCCAATTTGTTTATAATAATAATGGTACCACTTATTTCTCTCTTCTCAGCAATACTCAGAAATGTGTCCAAGGATTCTCAGATATTGTTTCTCAATTTTCTTTGAGGTATTCACATGGCACAGACTTTAGAAGACATAAGAGAGAAGAATAGAAACTTTGGAAAAAATGAAGTAATTGGGACCATTAGCAAACCTCAGTTTAATGAGCCAGGGTATATAACCAGTCTTCCTCAATGACCATGACACCATGCCTTCCAATTTCAACCAATGTTAAGTCAGCTTGGAACAATCAAGAAATACTTATTCCCTATACGCTAACTAATCTGTGCAAGAGACAACCATGCAAGAATTGAGAAATGTTCCTGGAAGAAATTTATAGTAGCTTAGTTTTCTTTAGATGACATGCTATACAAGTTTACACAGCTTGTTAATGGCTACTAGAAACCATTTCCAACAAGCTCAAAAAATGCCATTTACCCTCTTTCTTACCTTGAACTGACATTTTTTAAAAAACGAATATATTTAGAGGTTTTTATGCACTATGAACCTTTAAAAAGTAGGAAAAGAACTAGGGGTTCTCTCTTGACTGGTGTAGCTCAATTGGTTGGGCATCATCCTTCAAGGTTAGTCATTGCTGATTCGACTCCCTGTCAGGGCATAACCTGGGTTCCAGTTTGGTCCTGATCAGGGCACATGCATAAGGCAATTGATCAATGTTTCCCTCTTGTGTTGATGTTCCTCTCTCTCTTTCTTACTCTCTTCCACTCTCTCTAAAAATAAATGAATAACATCTTGGGGGATAAAAAAGAACTGGGAGTTCTAAGTTGGAGTCAAGTCTAATATCTGCTTGATGACCTTGGGCAAATGGCTTTCCTGTTTTGAGCCTAAAGTTTCTCATTGGTAAATGAGAATAACAGTATCTGCTTCCTATAACTATCATGAGGAATAAATGAAAGTTTACATGAAAGTTCATAGAATATAAAGTATCAAACACATGGTAAATGCTATCATCCAATTCCAGCAAAAGGTAGAGTAGGACAACCTATCAGATGAGGTGAAAGATTATAAAATGTGCACTTGTGATTTTGTTCCTCACACCACAAAAATTATCCTTGTTTCAAGTCACTATTCTCATTTTTTACTTTTTAAGGAATGTATATCTTCAGTAACAATGTGCAGAGATTAATGGGGCTGTGGAAAATGATATTATTGCTATAAGTAAAAGAAAAACACAAATACTGACATTTAAGTAGACTCATTGCATTGCATTTTTGTTAGAATTAACAATTAAAAGAACCAAAAAATTTAGGAGGGTTCCAGTGAGATGTCAAAGGAGTAAGTGAAGCTACACCAATCTCCTCCCAGGTCACATCGGAATTACTTTTTTGGAGAAAATGTCAGCTGGAATTACCAACAGAACACCAGTTGGAAAGAGGTCCTATAACCATGGACAGAAGAGGCTGCTTCATCACAACGTGACTGGTAGGAATCACAGAGACATGAGAGGGCTGACTGGGCCCCTACTGGAGGCAGCAACCAAAGGGATGGAGCCAGGGGCCCCACCTGAGAAAGGTGGTTCTGGTCCCCAAGCTGGGTGTCCCAGCTACAGCAACACCAGGAGAGCAGAGCAGCATACAGCTGAGAAGGGCAGAAAGCTGTGGGGTTTGCTGGCCTGAGAGAGCTCTGGCGATAGAGAACCACTAGGGTGACCACAGCCAAAATACATTGGCACCCACCTACCCTGGGATCCAGCGGAGGGAGGGCCGAGAGGACTGGAGATGCGTGGGGAGAGTTTGCAGTGGTGGCTTGGAGGAGAGAAGTGGGGAGGCGGCTATGAGGATCCCAGTGCTGACTCATCGCCCACATCTTGAGTGGATAGTGCTGTGCCCAGTGGCTTCCCTAAGAGGGTCCTCATAGCCCCGCCCAGCAGCGCCTGAGCCTGGCGCCTGATCACAGTTCTCTGATTTACATCTAAATAAACCTCTCCTTCCCTGCCCTGTCTGAGCACAGATATAATGGTTGGCACCTGAAGAGCTATCTCTTGCCCAGCAGTGCCTGGGCCTGGCGGCTGATCATGGATTCATTGATTTACATCTAAATCTGTCCCACCAAGCAGCACCTGTACTGTTAGCTGATTCACTGGGTTACAATTGAACCTCTATGTCTAGCCCAGTAGGGCCTGAGTTTGGTAACTGATTTATTGATTTACAACTGAATTGGTCTATCACCACAAGTTGCATGTGAGCCTGGTGGTGGATCACAGACCAATAGGATTACAACTAAATCAATCCGTCCAGCCTAGCAGTTCCTTAGATTGGAAGCTGATCACAGTCTGATGGGATTAAAATGAAACCTAAAAATGGGGAGAAAAAGAAATAGTCCATCACCAAAAGGAAAGGAGGAATCACCAGAAAGATCACTAAATAAAACAGGCAAGCAAACTATCAGATATGGAATTTAAAATAATGATTAGAGAAGATCAATGAGCTCAGTGAGCTCAAAGAAAAATACAAACAACTCCAGGGGAACTATAAACAACTACAGGGAAGCTACAAGGAACTTACTGAGAACTACACCAGCATTAAAAAGGACATAGAAACTATCAGTGAGAGCCAGGAGGAAATGAAGAATACAATTTCTGAATTGAAGAATATAGTAGAAGGAATTAACAGCAGGTAGAGGAAGCAGAGGATCAGATCAGTGAGCTGGAGGACAACATAGAAAAATATTGCAAGACAGTGCAACAGAATGAAAAAAAGCTGAACAAGAATGAAGAGGTTTTAAGAAAGCTGCAAAACAACATGAAAGGCAATAATATCCATATCATAGAGATACCAGAAGGAGAAGAGAAACAAGGAATGGAAATCCTGTTCAAAAAAGTAATGATAGAAAACTTCCCTAACATGATCAGTGAAAATGTTACTCAGGTTCAGAAAGCACAGAGGGTCCCAATGAGGATGAATCCAAACAGACCCACTACAAGACACATTATAATTAAAATGGCAAATTTCAAAGACAAAGAGTGAATCCTAGAAGCCTCAAGAGAGAAACAGCAAATAGCATATAAGAGGGCTCCAATAAGGTTATCAAATGATTGTTCAACAGTAACAATACAAGCCAGAAGGGAATGGCAAAAAATATTCCAAGTAATGGGAAACAAAGGCCCACAACCAAGAATACTCTACCCAGCAAGGTTCTCATTCAAAATGGAAGAAGAAATAAGGAGTTTCCCAGACAAAAGAAGAATAAAAGAATACATCTCTACCAAACCAGCATTGCAAGAAATGCTAAAGGATCTGCTTTTTAAAAATGAAGAAACAGAGAGGGACAGAGAGGAACACGGGTACAAGGGGGGGAAAATAATAAATAAGTATTAATCAATAATAACCTTAAATGTAAATGGATTAAATGAGCCAATCAAAAGATATAGGGTAGCTGAATGGATAAGAAAACATGACCCACATATATGCTGTCTTCAAGAGACCCAACTCAGAACAAAAGATCAACACAGATTGAAAGTAAAGGGATGGAAAAATACATATCAAGCAAATGGACATGAAAAAAAGGCTGGAGCAGCAATACTTATTTCAGACAAAGTGGATTTTATGATGAAGGTCATAAAAAGAGACAAAGAAAGACATTTCATAATACTTAAGGGAACAATTCATCAAGATATAACTGTGGTAAAAATATATGCACCCAACATAGGAGCTCCCAAATATATGAAGAAAACCAAAACCTTGGAGGGCTTCAAGAAGGAGATAGACAGCAACACACTAATAATAGGGGATTTTTAATACCCCACTATTGTTTAATATCAACAATGGACAGATCTTCCAAACAAAAAAAAAACACCAATGATATTGTGGCATTGAACAACACTCTAGACGAAATGGACCTAACTGATATATACAGAATATTTCACCCCAAAGAAGCAAAATACACATTCTTTTCAAATGCACATGGAACATTCTGAAAGATAGACCATATGGTAGATTAAAAGCCAAGCCTCCACAAATACAGGAATATTGAAATCATAACAAGCATCTTCTCAGATCACAATGGACTGAAACTAGAAACCAACCTCAAGGGAAAAACACAAAAACACTCTAAATCATGGAGACTGAATAACATGTTTTTAAGCAAGGAATGGGTAAACAATGAGATCAAAGATGAAATCAAAAAGTTTCTGGAAACAAATGGCAATGAATACACAACAGCCCAAAACCTATGGGACACAGCAAAGGCAGTCCTCATAGGGAAATTCATAGCAATACAGGCCTACCTAAAAAAGATAGAAGATGCTTATACAAACAACCTAACCATAAAGCTGCAAGAACTAGAGGAACAACAACAAACAAAGCCCACAGCAAGTAGAAGGAAGGAAATCAAGATCAGAGCAGAATTAAATAACTTAGAGACTAAAACTACAATTTGAAGAATCAATAAGCCCAGGAGCTGTTTCTTTGAAAAAAATAAACAAAATTGACAAGCCTTTAACCAGACTCATCAATAAAAAGAGAGAGAGGACCCAAATAAACAAAATCAGAAACAACAGAGGAGAAATGACAACTGATACTTCAGAAATACAAAGGATTGTAAGAAATTACTACAAACAACTATATGACAAGAAATATGGCAAATATGACAACCTGGGTGAAATGGACAAATTTCTGGAAATGTATAATCTACCACAACTGAACCCAGAAGAAGCAGAAATCCTGAATAGACCAATAACAACTAGTGAAATTGAAAGTAATCAAACATCTCCCAAAGCACAAGAGCCCCAGACCAGATGGATACACAGGTGAATTCTACCAAACATTTAGAGAAGAACTAACCCCTATCCTTCTCAACCTATTCCAAAAAATCCAAAAAGAGGGAAAACTCCCAAACTCTTTCTATGAGGCAAATACTATTCTAATCCCAAAACCAGGTCAAGACACAACTAAGAAAGAAAACTATAGGCCAATATCTCTGATGAGCATAGATGCTAAGATTCTCAACAAAATATTGGCCAACCAGACCCAGCAATATATTAAAAAGATCATACACTGTGATCAAGTGGGTTTCATCCCAGGGATGCAAGAATGGTAAACCATTCCCAAATCAATAAATGTAATACACAACATCAACAAAATGAAAGACAAAAACCATATGATCATATCAATAGATGCTGGAAAAGCATTTGATAAAGTATAGCAGCCATTTATGATAAAAAAAAAAAAAAAGAAAAGAAAAAAACCCTCAGCAAAATGGGAGGGAGGGAGCATACCTCAACATCATAAAGGCCATATATGAGAAATACGAAGCTAACATCATATTCAATGGGCAAAAGCTAAAAGCTTTCCCCCTAAGATCAGGAACAAGACCAGGCTGTCCACTTTCTCCACTTCTGTTCAACATAATTTTGAAAGTTCTAGCCATAGCTATCAGAGGAGAAAAAGGAATCAAAGATGTCCAAATTGGAAAGGAGGAAGTCAAACTGTCATTATTTGCAGATGACATGATAGTGTATATACAAAACCCGATAGACTCCACCAAAAACTTAGTCGACCTAATAAGCAAATTTAGTAAAATAGCTGGATATAAAGTGAATATCCAGAAATCAAAAGCATTTTTTGTATACCAATAATGAAACATCAGAGATAGAAGCTAGAAAACAAATCCCATTTACCACAGCAACAAGATAAATAAAGTACTTAAGAATAAACTTAACCAAGGAGGTAAAAGACCTGTACTCAGAAAACCAAAGAACACTGAAGAAAGAAATTAAGGAAGATACAAATAAATGGAAGCATATACCATTTGCTTCATGTTCATGGATGGGAAGAATTAACATCATTAAAATGTCCATACTACCCAAAGCAATCTATATATTCAATGCAATCCCAATTAAAATACCAATAACAGACTTCACAGAAATAAAAAAAATACTTCAAAAATTTATATGGACTAAAAACACCCACAAACAGCCACAGCAATCTGGAGAAAGAAGAACAAGGTAGAAGGAATCACAATACCAGACATCAAACTATATTACAAGGCTACTGTCATCAAAACTGTCTGGTACTGGCATAAGAATAGACATGTAGATCAATGGAACAAAATAGCCCAGAAATAAACGCAGAACTCTATGGTCAATTAATATTCAACAAAGGAGGAAGGAACATCAAATAGAGTAAAAACAGTCTCTTCAACAAATGGTGTTGGGTGAACTGGACAGCAACATGCAAAAAGATAAAACTAGACCACCAACTTACACCATACACCAGAATAAACTCAAGATGGATAAAGGACTTAAACATAAGCAGTGCCACCATAAAGGTCCTGGAGAAAAATATAGGCAGTAAAATTGTAGATATCCTATGCAGAAATATGTTTACTGATACTTCACCAAGGGCAAAGGAAATAAAAGAACAAATAAACAAGTGGGAGTATATCAAATTGAAAACTTTCTATTCAGCTAAAGAAAACACCAGCGAAATTCAAAGGGAACCAACTGTATGGAAAAACATATTTGCCAATGATACCTCAGACAAGGGTTTGATCTTTAAAATATATAAAGAACTCATGCGACTCAACACCAGGGAGACAGACAGCGCAATTAAAAAATGGGCAAAAGACCTGGACAGACAACTCACTGAGGAAGACATACAAAGGGCCCAGAGGCATATGAAAGAATGCTCAACATCACTAGCCATCAGAGAGATGCAGATTAAAACCACAATAAGATACCACCTCATACCTGTCAGAATGGCAATCATCAACAAATCAACAAACAACAAGTGTTGGCAAGGATGTGGGGAAAAGGGAACCCTGGTGCACTGTTGGTGCGAATGCAGGCTGGTGCAGCCACTGTGGAACACAGTATGGAGTTTCTTTAAAAAACTAAAAATGGAACTGCCTTTTGATCCAGCAATTCCACTACTAGGACTGTACTCTGAAACACCAATTCATATGGATCTATGTACCCCTATGTTCATAGCAGTGCTATTTCCAATGGCTAAATGCTGGAAACAGCCTAAGTGCCCATCAGGGAATGATTGAATCAAAAAACTTTGGTACATTTACACAATGGAATACTACACAGCAGAAAGAAAGAAGGAACTCCTACCCTTTGGAACAACATGGATGGAACTGGAGAGTATTATGCTTAGTGAAATAAGCCAGTTAGTGAAAGACACATATCATATGATCCCACTCATTACAGGACAATAATGAACAAAACAAACAAACAAGCAAAATAGAACCAAATACTTGAATACAATGAATAGACCTTCAGTGGGCAGAAGTGAAGGGGGAGAGGGGAGGGGGGAGGGGGAGGCAAAGAAAGGGGGCAGTTTAGTCAAGGAACTAGCATGAAAGAACCATGACATGGACAATAAGTGGGATTGACTTTGTTGGGGGAGTGGGTGGATGGAGAAGTGGACAGAGTGGAGGAAAAAGGGGATGGATGTAATACAACAATAAAATTAAATTTAAAAATTAAAAATTAAAAAAAACAAAAAAGTTTATGTAAAACTGTCTTTTCTCAGAGATGATAAGTATCTCCCTCTTTGTAAAGAAAAACAATTTTCTAAGGCAAAATGTTTTCTTTCTTTCTATGATGTTGCAGTCATTTGTAATTCAAAGTTTCCAATCACCCCTTATTTCTTGTATTCTAATCCCCATGGGGGAGACTCTGGACACCCTTATCCTGTCTCCATCTCCTGTGCTTCTCTTTTGCATCATCATTTAAAGTGCTAATACATACTGTCAAATCCCAAATAAATATCTCCAGCCCAGTCTTCTCTTGATGGACAGACTTCAATATCCAACTGCCGCTTATCACCTCTACTCGGATATCTAATATGATTCAAATTTACCATTCCCCAGATTGAATTCCCAATTTTTGCCCTAAATCCCACTTACTCATAGTGTTCTCCATGCTTGTTAATGGCTGCTCCAATCTCCCTTTGATTAGACACAAATCTTGGAGTTACATTTCCACATCCAATCTGTCAGGAAATCTTGTTGCCTTACCTTTCAAAATATATTCAGAATCTGACTACTTATTATCAATCTCACAGATGCCATTTTGGTCCAAGCCAACAATATCTCTTGCCTAGGTTATTTTAACTCTCACTGGTCTCCCTGTGTTCATTTTGTAATCCTCATCCCCATCCTCAACTCTGAATTTCTTTTTTTTCTTTTTTTAATGTAGATTTTATTGATTATGCTGTTAAAGTTGTCCCAATTTCTTTTCCCTTTGCTCCCCTCCATCCAGGACTCCCCTTCCCTCCTGCAATCCCACTCCCATTAGTTCATGTCCATGAGTCACGCATTCACGTTTTTTGGCATCACCCTTCCCTATATTATTCTTAACTTCCCCCTGTTTGTTTTGTACCCACCAATTATATTTTCTAATCCCTACATCATTTCCCCATTCTCCTTCCCAGATGGTAACCCTCCCAATGATTTCCATACCTATGATTCTGATCATATTCTAGTTGTTTGTTTAGTTTGTTTTAATTTTTATTATTTTTTAGATTCTGTTGTTGACAATTGTGAATTTGTTGTCATTTTAATGTTTACAGTTTTGATCCTCTTTTTCTGAAGCAAGCTTCTTTGACATTTCAAATAATAATGGCTTGATGATGATGAACTCCTTTAGTTTTACCTTATCTGTGAAACACTTTATCTGTCCTTCCATTTTATTTTATTTTATTTTATTTTATTTTTTTAAACATGGAACGCTTCACGAATTTGCATGTCATCCTTGCGCAGGGGCCATGCTAATCTTCTCTGTATCGTTCCAATTTTAGTATATGTGCTGCCGAAGCGAGCACTGCCCTTCCATTTTAAATGATAGCTTTTCTGGATAGAGTAATAATCATTGGAGGTCCTTGCTTTCCATCACTTTGAGTACTTCTTGCCAACCCCTTCTTGTCTGCAAAGTTTCTTTTGAGAAATCAGCTGATAGTCTTATAGGAACTCCTTTGTAGGTAACTCTTCTCTTGCTGCTTTTAAGATTCTCTTTAATTTGGGAAGTTTTTCTTCATTATTTTTTCACATAAGTTTTTAATTTCCTGCTCTTTTGCTTCTCCTTCTGGCACCCCTATGTTTCAGATGTTAGCACACTTAAAATCATCCCAGAGGTTCCTAAGCCTATCTTCATTTTTTCAATTCTTGTTTCTTCATCCTGTGCTGGTTGGCTGTTTACGTCTTCTTTATGTTCCAAATCATTGATTTAAACCCAGTTTCCTTCCCTTCACCACTGGTTTTGTGTGCCTTTGTTTCACTTGGCATAGCCTTCACGTCTTCTCTTCTGAATTTGCCATACTTAAGCATACCTTCAAGTCTGTGACAACCTTTTTTCATTTTTTATTTTTGAAGATTTTATTCATTATTTTTAGAGAGAAGGGCAGGGAGGGAAGAAGAAAGGAGAAAAATATCACTATACGGTTGCCTTTCACCTGCCTCCAGCTGGGGACTTGGCTGGAGACCTGGCTTGCAACCTCGTTATGTGCCCTGACTGGGAATCGAACCCAATGACCCTTGGGTTCACAGGCCAGCACCAATCTACTGAACCACACCAGCCAGGGTGTGACCATGTTTATCACCAGCATTTTGAACTCTGCATCTGTTAGGTTGGCTATCTCCTCATCACTTAGCTCTCCTACTGGAACCTTGATCTGTTCCCTTTTTGGGGCCATAATTCTCTGTCTCTACTTGACAGGCTCCTGTGTTTGCCTCTATATCTTAGAGCTGTCACATGGTACATTGTAAGGGGCAGAACCTTAGATATTAGTCAGTATGGGATGACCCATATCACCATTTTATGTTGCTGTATGTGGGGGAGGGATCTGAGAGGGATGAATGCTGCTTGCTCAGCACTCGCCCCTTTTCCAGGCACTTCTCCCACTTCCTGAATGAGACTGGTGCCTCTCTAGGTGTCATCCTGGCTGTGGTTCCCAGAGTGGGTGGGTCTGCAGGTATTGTAGTACCCTGGGGGCCCTCTAAGCAAAGACTGCTGAGAGACCAGTAGTTTCTTCATCTGCCCCAACCCCACTGCTTTTCATAGTTGAAAGCAATGAGACTTTATTTCCCCCACTTCCTGGTGCTAGAACCATGAGCCAAGCAGTGTGGCCTGGTGCTGGGAGCACTCCGCAGGTGTCCCTACTTTTTTTTAATGTGTGACTGAGCTTTCTACAGGTCAACCACAGCTGCCATCCCGCCACAGCCTCCATACTGCCTCCTGTCTGTCCCAGCTCCGTCCCTCTTACCTTTCTGAATGAGTGTTTTTTCTTTATGTCTCTGTTTGTTGGACTTCCATGCAGCTTGATTTTTCGGGAACATCTGGTTTTCTCTAGTTTTGAGGTAGATGTATTCCTTCTTAGTTTTAAAGGGAGATGCAGCCTATCTATCTACGTCTCCATCAGAGTTTCCTGTAGCTCTGTTCAAAAACTCTCTAAGACTAACCCATTTTATTCCAAGAAATCCTTTACGTGACCTGGCTCCACTGTCATCTCTCTGACCTCATTATGCTACTACTCTAGTCTAGCTCAATCTGCCACAGCCGCACTGACATTTTTACTATTCCTGGAACACACCAGGCACATTCCCTTATGGCATTTGTTTCAGTTTGTCTAATTGCCTGGTGAGAGCCCTTCTCTCAGTCCCTACATCTAACATGTAATACCTTCACATCTCTCATTTTCTCAATGAGGCCCACACCAATCACCTGATTTAAAATCACAATTTTTCTCCTGTTTGTGTTTAATTTTCTCTCTAAATACATAGCACTTGGAACTTCAACAAAATATTTATTGCTTATTTTCTGTCTCACTCTATTAAAGTATAAAGACCAGGAGGGCAAAATCCTAAGCAGAGTGTCTGACATTCAATATATACTTGTTAAATGAATGACTTCAGTCTCTCAATCATGTAGAATCTTGAAAAGGTGGTATGTTAGTTTCCTTTGCTACTTTAACAAACCACCACAAGCTTAGTGGTGCAAGACAACACAGACGTATTCTCTTACAGTTGTGGAATCAGATCTCTAAAATAAAAATGTCAGCACGGCTGTGGTTTTTTCTGGAGGCTTCAGAAAAAGTCCGTTTCCTTGCCATTGTTAGCTTTTAGAGGTTACCTATGTTCCTTGGCTCATATCCTCTTCCTTAAATCACTCCAATCTCTTGCTTCTAAGGTCACATCTGCTACTTTCTTAAATCTTGGGCCTCTCCTCATAAAGACCAATTTAGATAATCTAAGGTAATCTCCTTATCAAGCTCCTTAACTGAATCACATCTTCAAAGTCCCTTTTGCTATATAAAGTAACAATCCCTGATCCTGGGGATTAGGATGTGCACATCACTGGGAGGCCATAAGTTAGCCTACAGAATATGGAGAACAGTTTTATGGGTTGCATATATGAAGCATAGCATAACTAAGCAATAGCTGAAGAGATGTGAATGGAGCTACGATATTTGCCAGTATACTATATACAGTAAGGGATAGTCAAATAGTCAGATCACTTGGGAGAAAGACCATACAGTTTCTATTTAAATAGACACATACTGGAGATGGAAAGAAAACCAATAGAATTTGGTTAGAGAAATTTTAAGCAAAGAGGTAAGACATAAGGCTGAGAACTTAGTCAGGGGTGAGATATGGTTTACTAAACCATAGTAAAGATTTTGGACTTGATTTTAAAGGACATTGGAAACCATTGAGGGGATATATAGAGGGCAGCAGCCTGATCAGATTTACATTTTAAAACACATCACTCTTGCAATAAAGTCAAAGGAAAATGGGAGAGCAAGAAGATGTGTAAAGATACCCATTGGGAAAAGGATGCGGTGCTCTCGATGATAGTAGCTTGCTATTCTATTGAGTCTTAGTTTCCTCTCTGTAAAATGAAGTTCATATTGTTATCAGCTGGCTATTGCAATGACCCAACAAGAATGCACATAAAGCAACATGCTCAGCATACAAACTGTGTTTGCTCCTGGTGGGGTAACCGCGAATCAGACTCTATTCCTAACAGAAAATTATAAGAGATGCTTTTTAAAAGGAAATAAGGTATTGATTATATCTAGCACAAGGTATTTAAAAACCAGTAAAATATTATCATAAGCAAGTGGGATGAAGAGCTGGCTTCTACACAGTCTGATTAGGTCAAGAAGACATGTCTGCAAATGCCTCCTGCTACAGGAAGTAAGAGCGGACCAGGAGTTCAGAGGGGTCCTGGATTTCAACAATGGTGAAACAAGGAGAAACAAAATCACCACGAGGGCTTTTGGCTGCCAAAAATGAAATATTACAAAAATGAAGAATATAGAGGCTCCTCAGGAGTGCTGTTCTCAGTGTCACCAACCGATGCATTGTAATAGTATTGTATAGTCTTGGGCATGGCAAGTGAGTTCAGGTCCTGGTTCTGTCACTTACTAGGTTTGCCACTGGAAGTCATGTCAACTTTCTGACTCTCAGCTACTCTTTCTGCAAATCATGATAAATCTAAACATACCTCACACATGGGTCAGAATTTAATGAGAAAATGCTTATCAAGTGCTAACAGTGCATGGATGGCATAGAGCGAGCACCCAAATGGTTATTGTTATGAATGTTATTCATTGCTGTCACGTTTTTCCTATGTCCAGTACCTTTCCAAGAATTGCAAATCGCATCCGGAAAGGCCAGGGAGGCAGAAAACAGGCCGGCAAGGAAGCAGCGTAAGGAAAGTCAGGGTCAACACCAAGTCACCTCTACCAAACACAGAACACGCTCGCCTGTGGCTCCAGCAAGGATTGAACTGTGTCAGCAAACAGCAGACTAAGAGTGGGTAGGGGAGGATGTAGGCAGGAGCCAAACTGAGAGAACATGACAGCATCCATGCGCCAAGAGAAGCTCATCTCCTGGAGTGCCTGGCTCACTGTCACCAGGACCTCAACAGCAGGCGAGACCGGGGAAGATAAATGAGAACACTGGCTGCCCTCTCAGGGCCACAGCTGCCGGCTCTGCAAAAACACAGCCGCATTAACCCTCCTTAAATGAAAGGCAGTCAGAAGCTGTTTGCTGCCTTCTCCAGAGGGCATTGGCAGAAGAAGAAAAAGAACCACTTAAAAATAACAAGGTGGCTTTGTCAACAAGTAACATTCAGAGGACAATCCTATTAGATATTATCAAGACTAAGAGAGCCCATGCTTCTGAGCTTTCCAACAGATTCGGACTGCCAAGATTTATAAATTGCATATGGTTAGAGGGGTTCAAATAAAAAGAGAGAGAGATAACCTAATTTTCCAAAGCCAAAGGGGTAAGTGGAAGTCAGGAATAAGAAAAGAAAGGGCTGTCTACATGACTGAGCCTCGCGGACATCTTCCCTTTTGATGCCTTGTGAATTCAGGCTGAGGTGAGTGCACTTAATCCTATGGAAGAGAAGTTTTTTGGTTTCATCTCAGCAAATGCATTAGAGCGGGCACTTGGAATGGCTGTCATAAGATGAATTTAGCAATTTTTAGAACGAAAAAGTATTAGCTGTCTTTGGCAAAATACATATGATTGATTACATGTCACTCTTGTACATAAAAGAACGAGTTCAGCGGCTCCCATTGCCTACCAATTACAAGTCCCGTGCCCTAATTTGGGAAAACATTCTCTTCCCCGCTGCATCCCCAGTGATTGAGTGCAATCCCCACTGAGTGGAGAGGTTAACGAGAGGATGCTCAGTCTAAATTCTCGATTCCGAGAAAAAGCTGACTGACCGTCCATTGTCAATGCAATTGTCCACTTTTGGGCCAGTCAGACACGGTAAGTGACACACCACAACCATGCCTAAGGGGAGAGAAACTGAACTGGTAGGGATCCCAAACTGTGTCCTGCCTACCTTTCCCTCACTTCCTCCCCTGTTCCCTGTCCTCCACCACGTTAGGAGTTTGCTCACTTCCTCCACTGGGTGTCCTCAGGGTGGAATGCCCCTTTCCTATAGGTCTGCACGATGGAAAAAGAGATCAGACACACCTTTCAAGGATAGGTTGGGTATTGGTCAGAACACAAGCTTAGACTCAAAGATCTTAAAGTACATTTTACTGTGGTAAGCTTCAACGTCATGAATCTTGGTAAAGATTTTGGAAGATGACATCTGGTTGGGGATATGCTCATTCCTGACAGGAAGCATGTATGCATGTTGGCGTACATGTCATGGAAGCCTGACACTGGAGTATTTTAATATCTTTTAATCCCAGCCACTCATTTTGAAATCGTAGCATTATCTTAAAAAGATCACCAGTGTTATATTGTTGAACTAGTCCTAATTGACATACTAAGTCTCAGGCATGTAGTCACAGAATGACAACTAGCTATGAGTGCTCATTCATCTGCAGGGCCTACGAGGTACTGAGCATGACAGGTTTGGCCTGCCACCCAGCCCCAACTCAGCACCATCTCGTGAAGACACTTCTTCCTTATTCAAATGATATAATAGCTCTCTCTTAGCCCCAGAGCATTGGTGGTTTTATCTCCTGGGTTAGGTCAGAAGCATTATGGCACATTGTGAGTAGCATGCATTTCATTGTCGGTATGAATACTGGCACAGCTACTTAACTGGCCTAGAGGAGAAAGTTTCTCACTAGTAAAAGAGGGTGTAAAATATCAGCCTCCTAGATGAGGTGTAAAAATTAAATGACAGTGAATATAAAGCATGTAACACAGCGCCTGGTATAAAGGAACTACCCAATAATTCTAGTATCAACATTCAGATCTAATAAAGCCAATAACATCATTATTATTCCTTGAAAAAATAGTCTGCATTTTACTGATATTTGAGTACATTGCATATACTAAGTAAAAACTAATGAAATACATAGAAAAATGGCCACTCCAAGATAATATCTCCTGCAACCTGGCCCAGAGTCCTGCCAAATGCATAAGAGGGTGACAAAGACACACTCCCTGATGACAACTTTAAACATGGCCAAGAAAGAACTAAGCTTGTTTTTAGCTAACTATGCCTCTGTTGCAGCTAAACTTGCCTATCTTCTCTGAATCATTTTAGAATCCTACCTAAATTAATTGTTCATAAGCTCTAGGTGTTTATTAGCCACAGATATTCACTGAGCACCTACCGCGTACCAGTTACTGCATTAAACACCGGAAATGCCAGGTGAGAAAAAACAGACTGTTCTCAATCTGCTGACAATGTCATTTCTGGATGCATTATCCACTTTAACACTTAGTTTAATGTTCAATTCACTGTCACAAATCCACAATTTACACAGCTTAGTAAGTTGCAATGATTTCACCTCTCACACTAACATTCTCAAGCTGAAGAATCTCGATCTTCCCTAAATGATGGAATTCTTCACGCTGTTACTGCAAGCCCTGCTCTGTACTTGCTCTGATTCCACTAACACAACCTCATCCCCTGCCATCCTCATAGCTGGTAGTCACACAATGTGTACAATTTACAGTGTGTTTGTACAGATGATCTCATTTACTGTATCCACACTTCACATAAGGGTGGGTTGACCGTAGCTCCATGGAGTATAGTCTCTGGTGGGTTTTAGCATTTCTTCTGATAAGCCTCGATCCACAGTGTGCTTTTGGGCCACAGTAGGTCACTGGCTTTTTGTCTTTGTGGAACCACCTACATGGCATCGGATCCCAGGTCTACTGTAAGTTCAGGCCCACAGTAATATATTTTATGCTTTACAGTTGAATTAATATTTCTCCCAAATCCTTGGCTTTGTACTTACCGTGTACTTTACCATCCTTGGAGGTCATCTACTACCCTTGTCCCCATTCAGTGATTTGCAAGTTCTCTTGCAGTTGAGGTCAGATACCAAAGGGTTACATGTCATCTTAGGACTTAAAGGCCTTATTATTTTTTTTTACTAATTTTTATTTACTAACCATATAACTCTGAGATGTTAGCTATTGCATTTCTCTACCTAGGGAAGTTTATTTTTCTTATTCCTTATTGTTGTCACCATAGGTAGTTTCCTAACCAAATGATTCTGACAGTTTCAAAAAAAAAAAACAAAACCGCACTTAGATAGATATAGCTTGTACTTAGATACACGTTGGTGTAATAGCTTTAGAAACCACTTCCATATCAAATACATACTACATTAGTTTCCTTCTACCCAAATGTCTCTTCACTCTCATGTGGGGTGATTTTCCGTCGATATAAACTGACCCAATGCAAAACCAGGTCTGCAGTGAAATACCATGCTCATCCTGATGGGTCTGTAATCCTTTTCTGGTACACTTCTCAGAAATGACAAAATGGATTACTGTAACATCTGGGTAATGAATCTGTATAGGAGACAGGTTGTATTAAATTGTCTGCTTTCAACAATTATGAAGTAGGACCTATTAGGGAGCATATCACCACAAATAATTTTAATGATAGATCATTGTAAGTTTTGGCATGTTATGAACTTTAAGGAACTAAAAACTAGGCCACTGCTATAACTAAATTTTAAAATTCTTATTTACATTTCTATGTATATATACATATATATTTGAAAAATAGAAGTGGAACTGATGCTAAATCTATCATATGAGTGGCTGGAATGAATAATATCCAGCCATTCATAGTAGAAGTGAAAAAAAAAAAAAAAAACCCCCAAAAAACCCTAACGTCATTTAGAACCTCATTATCAACAAAGTTAAAATATTGCTACTTTACCAAATTTTGTGATACATTCTTGTTGCTTGAACAACTGTCACTTAAATATATACACTTATTTTGTTGCAGGAAAATGTGACTTATCTGTACCACTGAATATATTACTTTAGGGTAAATTTCTAAGGAGGAAGTACAATGGAAATAGGAGTTCAAGAAAGGAAGAAGCAATGTAAAATTTGTTGCTGTATTAAGAACTCTCATGCACTTTTAAAACATAATAGGGTGTCAAGCCATCATAGTATTAAAATTCCTATTGATTCGATTCCCCAGCCAGGGCACATAACCCGGTTGCAAACCAGGTCTCCAGTCAGGTCTACGGCTGGAGGCAGGTGAAACGCAACCATACATTGATGTTTCTCTCCCTCTCTGCCTCTCTCCCTTCCCCTCTTTCTAAAAATAATGAAATAAAATCTTAAAAAAAAAAAAAAAAGCGGGGGACAGAGGGGAGCAAAAAGGGGATGGATGTAATATAACAACAATAAAATTAAAAAAAAAAAAAGCAACGTCATTACAAAAAAAAATCCTATTGAAGTAAACTATCAGGATGTCCTTCACAATGTTTAAATTTATAATGAAAAATTTTAGATTGAAATTTAAAATTATGCAAGGTGATACATAGTGCATACAATCATTTTAGAGGGTATGTGAATGAAAAGAAGTTGAAAAACAAGAATTAAATAGCACTTTAGTGCACCCTGTTTACTTCGCAATAATTAGGATTTAGAAACAAAGGTTATAAAACTGTCTGGAATCTTGTTCTGCAGAGCATCATGTGTTTAAAGTTATGTACTGTATATTCCTCCAATTTTGCTGTATAGATTTGCAAGGCAATGATTTATTATGTGTGGCAATGCAGAAGAGCAGTGGAATTTTCCAAAAAAGCTGCCAACATGGACTAAACTTCACTGTACCAGGGTTATCAGCCCCCTTAACACCAGCTTCCCAACCAGCTTATTTTAGAATACATTGCTTTAAATGAAGAAAAAGTCTTACCTCTTCAAATTACAAGAATAAAACTTATCTTTCTAAGGATTGGCAAAATTCTTGGGAAAATGTTCACCTTAAGCATGGTCAATTTTCTTCAAAAATTATTCAATTATCTCATTTTGAGTAATATTTTAGATAACAGAACAGGAAGATCTTGAATTAACTAAATATAGACATCCAGGTAATATCAGATCTTAGAAATTATATATGAAAGCTATCTTATTATTGTTTCCTCTCCACAAAACATCAAAGAAAAAAGAAAAAAATCCTTGACCAACCTCATTCCTTCTGCCTCTCCCTAGCAGTGCCAACTATATTCAAAGTTGGCAAACCCTATGTCCTGGCCAACAGTAAGAGGCTTCTGTTCCCATCAATCCAAAACAACCTGCTCTCTAGGTCAGCCTTAAACTTGTGAACTTCAGCTCCAGCGGTTTCTATTTAATCTTAGTCTGATTGATTTATCTCATTATTTGACAGCTGACCATTTCCTCCACTAAACCTATCTTTCCTGGCATCCAGGACTTCTATTCCTCTGACACTACTATGATATGAATTGCTCCTTCTAACAATCTCTTCTTTTGTGTATTCCTTAAGGGAAAAGGAACATATCTCAAAGTTGTCCTTAGCCCTCTCTTGTCCTTACATTCTCAGGGGACCATCCCATTGCTGCAGTGAATTTAACTACCACCATGCAAATATTTCAATGTACCTTTCAAAGTAATATTACCAATGGGTGTCTGCTTTCTAAACGAGCAAGCTCTTCACACACCTCAAACCCAGCGTATCTTCAATTTTCTCCATTCTCCACCTAAAATACTTCCCTTTCGCTTGTCCCAGACCCTCTCTCCCAAACCAGGACTTTCTCTGTTCTCTGAGGGGATCTTTAGCACCTCCCTCTCTCATTTCCCTACTTTCAAGGTACTGTCACATACATCCTCTTGACCCCAACTCTACAATATCAGCATAATCCATACTCATTCATTTTCATTGCCATAGACCTAGTTCTGAGTCTCATCCTTTCTGGCCTGGTCCAATCTGTGGTACCCTCTTACAAATGTCACTGCCTCCCTTAACAATGATCCGATTAATGGCCCCCTTTCTCTGTGCTCCAGTTAGTTGTACCTATTTCTGCCTCCCTCAAATCAAAGTCCATTTGCTGTGAATACATCCCCTATCATCAGCCTATATCAATGCTGTTCACAAATCTAAATCGAATCTCCTGTGGGAATGCATAATACAATTGATTTTTATATCACCACAATCTAAACCACAGTGCAGCGCACAGCAAGCACTGAAATGTTTGGAAAGAGACAGGAAAAGGGGGAAGAAAGTAGAACAACTGGGGAGCCTCGTTTCTTTCTGAACCTTTAAAGAATGTCTTTCATAGCAACACTCTCTTAAGGTATTATCAAGTGATGCCTAATAACGTTCTTAGTGGTCAAGAACGTTAATTCTTTCTTCCTCCTTAACATGAAGACAAGGATGAGAATGAAAAGACATGTCCTTGAATGACTTTCAAGGTTCCTGGACAAAATATCTCTCAATATTAATTCTTCTTTAAAAAATACTTATTTATTGGCCCTGGCTGGTGGCTCATTGAATAGACATCGGCCTGCAAACCCAAAGGTCGCTGGTTCGATTCCCAGTCAGGGTACATAACCAGGTTGCAAGCCAAATCCCTAGACAGCTCCTTAGGGGAGGCAGGTGAAAGGCAACCATACATTGATGTTTCTCTCCCTTTCTTCCTCCCTCCTTGCCCTCTGGAAATAATGAAAAAAAAACAGTTTTTAATTAATTAATTAATTATTAAAGAGAGGGAAAGGGAGAGAGAAAGGGAAACATCAATCTGTTGCCTCTCGTGTCCCAACTGGGGATCGAACTTGCAACCTAGGCAGTGTGCCCTGACCAGGAATAGAAACAGTGACCTTTCACATTGCAGGGTGATCCCCAACCAGCTGAGCCACACCACTCAGGGCTCAGTAGTTAATTCTCAGTAGAACTCTTTCTTGCCAAATGCAAACTGGGTAATAAAAGCAACCACAGCTTAAATGCTGCCAGAATTTTCCCACTGAAATGAGAGTTGTAAAAGCACAGGTCATGATTAAATCCCTTCCTTTTTGTATTTGTAAGCAAGCTACCATCGAGTGACAGAAAATTTTAACTGACTGACTATTCAGAATTGGGCCAGTGTCTGTAACTCTCCTTATGAAGTTCTCTCCAGGGGGAAATTCCTGTTCACAGTGGCCCTGGAATGGGACTGAGGACAGAGATCACATGAAAGCCACTGTTTTGTAAAGGTTACAGGAGATGCAACCAGAGACAGAACTCAGCTCCCTCAGCGCAAGGCGAGGTGAGCATCAAAAGAGGAGGAAGAGAGCAAGAGTGGAGCCGTGTTCTCTGAAGCTTATCTGAGAGCCACTGGTTGAGAAATCCACACTTCACATCTCAAGATAAAAAGCTTGCTGATGACAAAGCCAGTTCAAAATGGCTTTTGTGGGAAAGATCGTAGAAGCGGTGCTTTTCTTGCAACCAACCTGTTTCTCTCATGCAGTATTGCAGCTACGTGTGAAAAGAACTCATGGAATCCTTCAGAGTTCTAACGTTTCACATAAAGCCCTTCCTCCCAGAGCCAAGTCACCCCACAGAATACTTTAGGTCAGAAGTAGAAGCTAGGTGCCAAGTCCAGATTCTTAGATGTGAGGCCAATGGAAATGAAAGGAAAATTTTCATTGCTCCATTTATTAAATACAAGGTTTGAAAAATTATTGACCTGGAATAAAGCATGACAGTGAAGTGGAGCCTCGGTCAGAGGTGCCTCTAACCCCAAATGAAAATGCCCATGATGATCCCAGGAGTCAAAAAGTTGCCAAGCATGGAAAATACACTGGGTAGGAGTTTGTTTCCTTCCTGAGCCTTTTGCTATGGGATGCAGGGAAAGCTCTCTGTCCCTTATGCCAGTTTGTTTGCCTTAAATGATACCAATTATATATTTCAAGTTGAGTTGATGTCATTTGAAATAGAGAAAAGTGTTCTGGAATTTCTGTGCCCTTTACAGGGTCACACATACCTGAGGAAGAGTCACTGGCATTGACTTCCAGGTGGAAAAGTAATATAATATGCAATTAAAACCAATAACTCGGAATGAGATAGAAATGAAATTGATAACCAAAATTATTGATAATACCACTAATAAAAATATTGCCGTTTACTGAATACTCACTAACAAGAAAGTATATGACTGAGCCCTCTATATGAATTAATTAATTCTAGTAAGCATCTAAGGAATAAATATTCCTTTAATTCTCATTATACAAAGTAGAAAATGAGGCACAGGTAGGCAACTTGGGCCACATTCATTAAGCCAGGTAGTCTAGCGCAGTACCTATGCTCCCTTCTTAAAATCTTACTTACCTGCCTAAGTTCAAACCTGATTGAGCCCAGCATTCAAGGCCCTCTACACACCTCCTACTTCTTCGGCTTGCCAGCATCTCTTGTATTTGCTCCTTTGTGTAGCAGCTGAACTTCTTGTAAGAGTTGTCCACACTCACGGTCTTTTTTTTCCCCTCCCACCCTCTCAACCCTGCTAAAATCAGTCTTCATTTCCATCACTTGACCTAAACTGTCCAGCAAAGCAAAGTCAACAGAGATAAAGCTAAGGTCAGTTCCTAGCCTCTAGCTCATGTGAACTGTAATTAAGATCTAATATGACCTCTCTCCCTTCTTCTTGACAGCCTTTCTTCACTTGGCTTTAGCCCATCACAATCTCTTGCTTATCTCTGTGGTCTCTTCTTTTAATCTCCTTACTGGTTCCTTCTAGTCTTTTTAACCGTTTAATTCTGAGTATCTCCAAGGCTCAACTCTTTGGGGATTTTCTTTAATCTATCCATATGGACTCACTCCCTGGATGATCTCTCATAAGCTCATGGTTGAAGTCAAAGTTCATTTACATGCTGATGGTCCCAACCCAGACCCCTCCCCGTACTTCTGCACAAATTGCCTACTTGAACTTGTCACTTGGATGTCCAACAGGCACCTCCATTTCAACACATCCTAAATTCCTCCTTCCTCCAGATACCAGAATGACCTTCATCTTCCCTATTTATGTTGTTTAAAATTCTATCCTCCCAATTGCTCATAGCAAAAATCTTGTGGTTATTCTCCATGAAAAAAGGCATTCTCTTTCTGTCATACTGGAAAACCTGTAGGTTCTACCTTTAAAGATATATCCAAAATCTGCCACTTCTTATCCCTTCATGTTTTATTTGATTCATAATTTATCTTCCTTCACTAGGCTCTAAGCTCTATAATAGTGGAGCTATTTTGCTCACTGATGCACCTCAAGGGTATACCATGCCTGGCACATATATGTTGGTGACCGGTAAACATCTGTTGCACACACACACAAAAAAAAAACCTAACATGCATATACTAAAATAAAGACAGAGGTCATTATGTCCCCTGTCTTAGACATCCCTCTTTTGACCTCCCTGGTCTTTTCTTTTTATGATTCTTCTGCTTGAAACAGACATTGCCAAAATGTCTAATTCCAGCTCAGAAAAATCTCTCGTCATCCTTCTCTCCATTCAGCAGGTTAAGGACAAACGCACACTAATAGGCTGAACACAGGAACTCTGAAGTGAATTATTATTTACAATCTTAAGAATCAGTGATCAAAACAAGAGCTCCATGGTGTTCTTCCCTAACTCCTTTGCAGAAGCCTGCAGAGTCCGAATCCCTTAGCTTTGAACTCAAGTTCTCTTTCAAAGCTTCCAGGTTCAACTGCAAAGGAATCCCTGACCAATACTGCCACCTACTGATCAGTAGGTGAGAAATCAGGTCAGTGAGGTTGAAAGTGCAAACCAGTTTGAAGAAAATTAAGGAAAGGCAATACTGGGGAAAAAAACAGGAAGTCAGAAAATAAACTGATTTTCCCAAAGAATGCTAGCAAGGAGTTTACCCTGAATTCTACAGCAGCAGTAAACAAATACTGTGTAATCATCAAGAATTACAAAAGCCCCTTTCAAAAAGCAGCAGCATCTCTGAAATACGGCTAGAGCAACCAGTTTTCTATAAATATCATCTCTACTTTCACCAGCAACCCCCTTAAAAGCGACGATGGTTGAGACTCAAAGCAATTGTGTTTGCCATTTTTATTTTCTCTCATACACAAGCAAATCAAAAGTAGTCTACCCTGAGATTTAAAACTTAAGGGGGAAAAAAAATGGCAGAAAAAGAATTTAGGTTAAATCCAGGGCTTCTACCTATGAGGCTTAACCTGCTACCCTCCCCTCTTTAGAAGTGTGGGTAGACATCTGTGTTGGTTATTTAAATGCAATGCTGTTATATGTCAGTGAACGTGGGTCATGAGTTCTAGGAAAAACTCAAAATAAAATGATCATTTTTACACTTATTCACCAAGATCTGGCACTATTTTACTATCAAAAACCTAACCCTCCCCTTCTGCTGTGGGTAGTAAATGTAGTGAAATTTAGTTGGCACATACTTCAGGGAGACATTGATCTACATCATTGTACTTTCTACTTTCTTTCTTTTTTTTTTTTCCAAAGTAACAACAGCCATGGTTTATTAACAATAGTAACAAAAATGACACTCATGTCTATTATCATTGATTAAATGCTTCCTATATAGTTCAGGCACCATTCTAAACATTTCTTTCTTTTCTTTTCTTTTTTTTTTTTTTTTTGCCAATTTAAAATTTTTTTCTTTAATTTTTTAATTTAATTTTATTGTTGTTTTATTACATCCATCCCCTTTTTACTCCCCTCTGTTCCCTTCGCTACCCACTCACTCCCCACCAAAGTCAATCCCACTTGTTGTCCATGTCCATGGTTCTTCCATGCTAGTTCCTTGACTAAACTGCTCCCTTTCTTTGCCTCTTCCTCCCCCTGCCCTCTGAAGGTCTATTCACTGTATTCATATATCTGGTTCTATTTTGCTTGTTGTTTGTTTTGTTCATTATTATCCTGTAATGGGTGAGATCATAAGGTATTTGTCTTTCACTGATCTACTTTCCTTTTTGAGGTTGTATACCTAAATTGTTTTTAGCACTTGATTTTGATTTTATATTGTTAATTGTTTTCATTAAATTAAATCACGAAAATAGTTTGCTGACTGGGAATCTAACATATATAGTCAAAATCAGAAACAGAATACAGTGTTTTGAAAAATCCTAAGAACCAGAAATTTGCTAAGAAAAAATAAAATTAAAGAAGGAAACAAGTTTGTATCTCCCACATGTCTTCCCACTTTACAAATTGCACTGGAGCATTAGAAGCAATAAAAGAAGTAGCTTTTCACAAAAACAAAAATAGCCATTAGTACACTCATGTACACACAGGATTCAAAGTAATAATTCCAAGAGAAGATAATTTAGAAAAACACATTTAATTATAAAAAAAAATTTTAAATAAAAAAGCAATGGCACAAATCACCAAAATGTTAAGTGATCATATCCACAGGCTGTTGTTGTAATTATATGCTAAAAATTTACGACCGTTCTCATTAACAACATTTTCCCTAATTAGAGTGACATCAAGAGCTTCTGAGAATGTGTAATTTTTCCTAAAGTACTACTAAAAGTATCATAAACACAGTTTGTGCAGCACTCATTTACATCACCTTTTATTTACTGCACTCTAAACTCATAAAATATTAAACATTTTTCTCTCACTTTATTCCTCTTATTTACAGTACAAAGGCTCATCTCTTGTCACAGTATGGTTTGTGCATTAAAATCCCTGGGAATAGTACTTTCCACAGCATTTTAATAAATTTACTCTGATCATTTAAAATAAGTACACAAACAAAACCTTGTTCATATGACCGTATCATATCCAGAAGAATAACTCTTCCTGCAGACTTATTTATGACTTAAAAACAAATATCCCTTTCGGTAGAAAACATTCTGCACCATTACTGGATTAGACTCTTATGCATATTTATATTGCTAGGATGACAATAGGTAGAGCTAGCTATGACTTCTTAAAATTTCATTTCAAAGAGAGAGGCATATGTGAAGTAATTTGGCTTTCACTCTCTTATTATCCATACTCCAGTTGTTCCACGTGGATATATTTTATTTATTCTCAGTATACAAGTCTTTAATGGTTCAGTAGTAACTGGCAGTTTCTGACAGTTCTATTTTCCTGATATTGGATATAGTTCTGTGCACATATGTCAGATGAACTGAAAAAATGCAAATCGCTTTGTGCAATACAGCAGGGAGAAACGGAATGTTATTGTTTGAACAAATGATTCAAGGAGAGATGAATATTCAGTGTTCCATGGTTACAGGAATACTGTTGAATTTGGGCCATTTCAAAATGTACTGTCTTTACTTGCCATACCTAATATTTGTTATCATTTTTGTTAAGAAGTGAACCTAATCAGGGGAAGGCAGCTGAGAGGAGAAAAAGGTAAGAAAGTATATATTACTGTATATATGATTTTACCAAAAAAAAAAAAATGTGAAAGGGAAGAGGGTATACTTCATTACAAAAAAACAAAAAACAAAAATAAACTATGTCACATCTGGGCACATTTGACAGAGTATATGAAAACAACCTATACGCTAATTAAGCCACTTTCCTCTCACTTCAGAGATAATTCTTTTTCTAAAATATTAATAAGGACAATGAACACATCTGGCAGCAGCACAAATCTATAACTTAAGGCTTGAGAGTGTCACTATTCCGTGGTTGGGTGCATCTGAATAATACGAGTCCTGCTCTTTCTTTTATTTACACTCTTGACCCAGCAAGTGTTGCCAAGGATGTCCTTGTGGGTGTCCTCAGCGACCGTCTCTATGTCGGCTTGGACTTGATAACCCACTCGGCATGCGGGTTGAGCTGATACAAGTCCTTCATGTACGTGTCATCGTTGAGGCAGCGTTCCCCTGGGAAAGACGGGTTGCATTGGTTTAGTACAGTGGGCGACCACAACGCAATGTTCGACCTAAGCCCGTCTTAGACTTAGCTCGTTTTCACTCTTTGTTATCTCCCATAATATTATAAAACTGGCCAAAAATATTGAAGAAGTCAATCTTGTAATCTTTCTATAAATGCTTAAGTTTCAAATTAATTTAGGAAGTGTGATAGGCTTTTAACTGTTCCCTAAAAGTATATTCACCTTTGTTAAGAGTGGCAACAATTTTGGATCCACCTAAGAAAAAAAAAATCACACTGAACTCCCCAAATCTGGAAGGAAAATACTAAAACAAGTATAGTAACATTTAAATAATCCTTACTAGTAAAGTTAACAATTCCAGGTTTCTAGTAGAGTTGTAGTTTTCAATTTTTAAAAATGAGCTTTCACATTTCTACATTCAACTTTAAATATTTACTAACATTTTTAAGCCTCAGAAAAAATTCTACAAAACTTATTGTGAAATATTTTTGATTACTATTTTGAAATAAACACAATTTCATTTATTTGTTAATAATTTCACCTTTATGCCCTGGCTGGTGGCACAATGGATAAGGCGCTGACCTGCAAACCTAGAGGTCGCTGGTTCGATTTCCAGCCAGGGCAACATAACCAGGTTGCAAGCCAGGTTTCCAGCCAGGTCCTTAGCTGGAGGCAGGTGAAACATACATTGATGTTTCTCTCCCTCTCTTCCTCTCTCCCATCCCCTCTCTATGAAAAATAATAAATAAAATCTTTTAAAATAATAATAATTTCACCCCTACCATATACGGGTCAAAAAAAAAAAGAAACCAAAAGTTTATTTAAAATTTTAATAACAACATGAGTATGACAAATGAGCAAATAACATATAAGCCATGGTCAAAATTAATCCATTTATCTTATTTCTATTTCCTAAATTACCAATGTGTGTGTGTGTGTGTGTGTGTGTGTGTGTGTATGTGGTATGTCCTATTTTGTAGGCAATTGAAATTGGTAAAAATAGCTTCTGCTTTCACTAAGAATATCTAGTACTGTACCATAATAAAAGTGTTATCTTAGTCTTAAATAAGCTCAGCTACTTCCTTTATTAAAATGTGATATAAGCATATAAAAAGGGGGGAAAAACTTCTTAAAAACTTCATTAACCATTCTTGAAGTTATATCTATTTTAGGGAACTTGCCTTGGCTGAGCTTCAACATAGGTGGGAATTTGCACGTAACAAATTTGTACAGAGCAACCGGAGTTTGAGGAGAAAGGCCAGACCACTGAAACCTACAATGCTCATCAACTGTACACATAGTACACTATCTTATACCCCTACTAATGGCCCTCTCTCCCCACAGATATAATTAATAATCACTGGCAATGTCAAAACAGCATAGGAAGTACTATGAGAAAAACACATGCTTACCAATATTGCCTCCAATTTCATACAAAAAAACTTCCCCTTTCTTGAGAGTCCGGGCAATCCCACTATTAGGGACAAAACAAACCAATTAGTTATATCATCAGACAGCTTGCAAGTACATCACTTTAATGTGCTTGGGGAATTCTTGCTTGTATGAACATTTCATCACTTAGACACACTGTAATTATTGACATATTTGTATTTTCCCATCTGTTAAATGTGCCTAATAGGTAATACGAATGTCACACCTGTAAATTAAACTGGAATCGTACATCTTAAGTCAAAATAATAAATTAATATCTTAATGTGTAAAATCAAAAAGAAAATAACATTACATTTCAGTTATTGATAAAATTACTAATATGCCTGGCTGGTGTGGCTCGGTGGATTGAGCACTGGCCTGCAAATCGAAAGGTTGTGGGTTTGATTCCCAGCCAGGGCACATGCCAGTATTTATCGCCCTTCTCTTTCTCCCTCCCTTCCCATCTCTCTAAAAGTAAATAAATTAAATCTTTAAAAATAAATATGATTGACTTAAAGGGGTGCAGGAGGACAAAAAAAATTACTAATATGATCATCTACTTAGCAAAGAGGCCAAAAAGGTCTTCATAAAACTAGGAAAGGAAATGTTTGCACCTTAGTTTCCCTAGTGCACTTACTCAGTAAGCATTGGTCATGGGTTTGCTGTGCTGACAACTCTACTGGTGTGCAAGGTGAATGTAAAGAATTGGGCATGGTTCAGAGCACTCCCTGTTTGGCCATCCAAACATGGGAGGTGCGTACACTCAGAGTGAAGCAAATAGTCATTATGAAGACTTTACAAGTAGGTGCATTTACAGGTTTAAATTCCTCAAAAAAAAAAATGAACTCTTCCAGACACAAAGTTCACACAGTAACAACTGGTAAAATTCAATGGTTTCAAAACTCTTTGTATATGAATTACCCAAGAAACCTGCTAAAAATTCAGTTCCAGAGCTCTGGAAACCCTGATTTTAGTAAGTGTAGGTGAAATCCAAGAATCTTTGTAAATGCTCTATAGTGTGTTCTGATGCATGGAAAAAGAGTTCATGAACCGTTGATATAAGGCCTTAAGACATATCCCCTGGAACTATGAAGAGAAACTCAAGTCTGACTTTGATCCAAACTGTTAGGAAAAATATGGTTCTGGTAGAAACTTTCCTAACCAACCATTTCATGACTACTACTGTCCTTCAGTACCCTAAATATTAAAGTCACTATTGAACGTACTGTGCAAAATCACCGTCACACCTTGCATTATCTGCAAGTAGAACAAAAGTACTGGCTAATCAAATGGAACCCTTGGGTCTGCAAAGTAAATGTGGAAATCAGCCAGGTGTAGCCTGGAAGAGCAGCTTAATCTGAAGTCTGGCCACATCCTCAAGCACCCACTCTGGTGGGGAGAAGGGAAACAGCTGGTGTCTAACTAAGCCACGGCAGGGAGTAGAGTGGAAGCGGATTGACTTCATTTTAGATCAGAGACCCTTTTGGGAGCCATGACATCCGAAAAATTCCAACTGCCCCTGTACTTAATCCCCCAAATTCCAGCTACTCCCAGGCTCTGCATCAATGGCCCCCAGACCAGTGATGATCTCTTGACCCCCTGGCCAGGTGGGAGAGGGGCTAAGGACTGTCTGTGGAGACAGAAACCACAGATTTAGAATTCAGCTCTACCCCCTGTGAAATGTGTGATCTGGACAAGTCTCTGTTTTCTTCTCAGTGAGACAGAAGTAACATGAGTGCCGACTTCAGAGCCGCAGAGAGGGGAGCTCACGCCGGCTTACTGAAAGCCCGGAGAATACCAGTAAGCCTCTCTCTTACTTCATCCCATCTGTTCGCTGCAGAGGCTGTGAATTTATAAATCCTGAGGGGAGACACTTTAAAATACACTTTTATACGTCTTCCAATATCTAACAGGGGGGCCCTCAACACAGCAGAGTCACATTAAATACTGGTGGTACTGGACTAAAATTAGAGAGGTTTGGAAGAAAACTGCAGGAAGTCCCGGAATGTTAAAATGAGGAGATAAAATTCTACGGAAGACTAAAATGCCCCCAATTTCCCTGACTTTATAAAAATTTATATGAGCTGACTTCATTGAGTGGAGGGGGAGGGGTGCATTAAACTATAACGTAAGAATTCGAAGGCTAAAAAGTAAAAACCCAACACACTTGTTTGAACCTTGAAAATTCGAGAAAAGATTCTGCAAATGCCTGGGAAAGTGTAAGCTCTAATATCATCAGGGGGGCATGTCCATGGCTTTCAAAGGACCCCCTCCTGCCCCCACCCCTTCCCCGGCCCCGGAAGAGGCGGGGAAAGGTGGGCATCCCTCCTGAGGGCCCTGTGCTTTGTCCTAGGGGTTTCAGACCTCCAGGGACGTGTTATCCTCCCTTAATCCTGTATACCTTCTCTGTTGTTTAAATGTGAGCATTTTTCATGCATTATGTTTTCTAGGAAGAGTTGTAGCTTTCATTTGTTTGTTTTAATCCCCCTGTACTCTAATTAGTGATTATCCTCACACGCAGTAATTAACCTCTAATCGGCATGTTCCGGAAAGACGGGCGAGTGGTCTCGCGTGCCAGCCCACGAAGCGAGGCCGGGCCACCCTGCTGGACACGCCAGCTACACCCCCTGCACTCAACTCATTCCCCCAGTCCAATAATTAAGTCTCTCCTCTTTTCTCCTGACAACACAAAAAATTATATGCCCTTCACACCACCCATAGCCAAGAAAAAAAAAAAAAAGGAGTGGGAAGGGAGGGGGAAACGCAAGCGAGGGGCTTATACCATGAAGTAATGAAAACAAAACAGGCCTCTACCTTTCTTGGCTGAGAAACCTGGCGAGCACATCACTGGCTTTGAGTTCTTCCGTGAGCTGTATTGCCATGGAAACTTTCGAAAGATGGGGAGCTTGCACTCGAATGACTCCCTGAGGAACGTCAGCCTGCAAAGCAATAATGGCACGGGAACAAAGCTGGTGGCAGCTGGAACGGGGGCTTCTGCACAATGCATTACACGGTAAGTGTGCTTCACGGCGACGCATTTGACTTCACTGCATAAAAACCTTAACTACTGTATAATGTAATTTGCTAAATTACACCAAACCTCAAATATCCTCTTAATGGTGATAGGGGAACTTGATAATGCCGGTGCAGTAATGCTTAATTATTTTTAAAGATGTAAAGAATGACAGCAATAACCATTACTGCTATATTAAGTGCTGATTTCGGAGTATTATCTAGGAGAGGGTGCTTCTTCATGTAGCAATTTATGAAATTGAATCGGAAAAGTTATTTTGCGTGCCATTTCAACGTATGCATTTTTAAAGTCTTCCAGTGCGTTCACAAAATCTGACAAAAAAATTTTGTGCCTGGGAATATATATTTTTTTAATGAAACATACTTTTCTAATACATTTTGTATGGTGTCTGGTCCTCACTTGACTAATAAGCTTTCACTGTGACCACACACTTTTAATTTATGATAACCAACACTAAACCCTTTGCCAGTGGATGTTAAGAACATTTTATGTATTTGGAGGGATAGCAAGAAAATATTTTGAGGATTGTGTTATCAAAATATGGGCTACAGCATTTGAAATACTAGGCTCAATGAATTCCTAATCATTCTATTACAGAAAATCTAACTCATTCTTTATAACTGTATGTTTTAGACTCTAGAACAACATGCACGGAAGTTTAAAGGTAATGCTTTATACATTACAAATACCATGTTTAATACAACTTAAATTTATTAAGCATCTACTAAGTACCAGTCATTGTGCTAGGTCCACTTGCCTAGTGAAGAAATAACACAGAATTCCTTTCTTGAAGAATATTATTCTGCGGCTCATGCTATCTTTTTTTAATGCACAGAGTCTTGAATGTCTTTTCTTTAACATAAAGCATGGATATAACACAGGTGGAATGAATGTGCTTTCCAAGTTCAACAAAAACAATATGGCTTTAGAATCAAGCTGTATAACAAGGTAGGAGTCTTCAACAGATTTAAAGCTGCTTCTCAGACAGGCAGCGTGGGAATGATAAAAGCTATACTGCGTACAAGTGTGCAAGGGAGCATGGGATTGCGTGAGACACTCCCCTCCCCCGCAAGGGCTGCAAACACCTGTTACACCTGCAGAGAGACTGTAGAGGGCCCGGTGCCAAACCCAGAAAACCGTCGCCTTCCCTTGACTGGGCAAAAACACAGCTTTTGGGGCCATCCGCTCACTACCCTGCTGGGTGAGAGACTGCATTCCTAGCATCCTTGTCTAACTTCTCTTCCTGGCGGGGTGTGTGCTCAACCTGATTCCTAAAAGACGCCTAGATCTGACTGGTCCCCGGATTCCCCGCCTCCTGCTTCATCTCTCCCTCCCGACCTGGCCCCGTTGGTTGGCTGACTTCCCATTCCTGAGGCATGGATTGTCATATGGCCTGGCACCTGGTCTGGTCTCTGACCTCCACCTTGCTTCTTCTAACATACAAGGCTACGTTACCTTTTTCTTCCATTCTGTGACAGATTTTATTTTCATTTGTAACACTGTGGAGAAACGGAGCTGCTGCTCACAATGGGTGGGGCATTTCACATGCGCATGCTGTTAACTTTCCCTTTCAAAACAGCTGTTGCATTAATGGTGTATCTTATAACTCGAGGATTCTGCTCCATGCCCCTCTCCCTGGGGTTTCCTCTCTAACTTACATCCTGCGGGCCTGGACTCAATTGTGCGTTTCCTCAGAGGACGTGGAAAACGAGCTGGCCCTGACAACTCAAATGCTGGAGTGAGAACTGTAACAGCAGCAGCTGAAGTGGAACCTGTGTTCCTAAAACCCAGTCTACCTGGTCCACTCAGTGAAGGGAAACAAACATTGGTCTTTTGGATTCTGTTAGCCTATTATTATTCTATCACAAAGGGCCTGGAACAGCAGGCAGGGATTGCAGATAATCTGCTATTCCATGCTGACTTCAAAGGAAGGGAACTCTGCTTGAGTCATACAGCCCAATGTTCTTACATATAGGCTTTCCTGGTGAAAGCAGATTGACAAAAATTGTTCTGATAATTATATCTTATCCAACCCCAAAATACCAGAAAGACAGGAAAATAAACAAGGTACAAAAGCAAATGGACCCAGAAAAAATAACATATTGTCACAGAAAGAGTTCAGGGACATGGCAACCTTACTCTGCCTTAATTCCCACTATTTAGTGTGGCACAGTCTACTTTTTGAATTAAAAAAAAAAAAAAGGCCAGTCAAAATTCACTAGGAACGCCATAATTCCCTATTTTTAAGTACACTCTATTTCATTTCTGATAGAGCTCAAATAATAGCCTAAATAACTCATTCCATGGGACCTCCCAGGATCCATGGGGTCAAAGGAAATTCCTTCTTCCACTGAAATGTGCATTGAATCCCTTTCATAATGGAGACCCCAACCTCTGACACCAGTGTTCTAGTCACATGCCACATGTCCAAGTCACATCTGTAGCCACCTATCAATGCTTATTGATTAAATGACTCACTCAAAAATACTTCTCACTAAAATTGGAACGCTAATAATAGTACAATTTTCTACAACAAAGTACGATGTTGTGTATGTCCTTCACAGTAAAAAACACTATTTTAGGAACCTTGTCTAAAAGAACACCTGTTCAGTTGCCTTCGTTGACCACCTGAAGACAGAGAGAGGGAAAAAGGACCCTACCAGAGATGATTTGGTCACCTAGTCCCGCAGGGCGTCACCAGCATCCTGGTGGGCACCTGCTCACAGATGCAGGCCCTTTGCCACAAGACCTCTCATGAACAGCTAGAAGCCCCTGATAACGACAGGACGCAGCCTACACTGTCTCTGTGAGCTCAAGAATCACCCTTTGCCGAGCAAGGCCATGCTCTCCTATAACACACAGCCCTCGGGTCAGCGTGGTGTCGGGGGCGCCCCCAAAGCGGGCCGCTGACACAAGAACCCACAGTCTCCCTGCTAACTTAAGAGTTTAGAAGCAAGAGGTCCCAATACTAGCTTCTGGGGGCACTCAGAGTTGCCTCATGTGTGGGGAATGTGAGCTACCTGCCAGATTGTGACTTTGGCCAGCAGACAGGCAGGGGTATCTGTACAGGTTTCTTATGGCTGTGAAAGTAAACATTTCCCACACCTCGGTGAGCAGTGGGTGAAGCTAGGCCAGCTTCCGAAGAGGTTTAGCCCTTTCCCAGTGACTCACTATACAATTAGGATTCGTTTCACACAGAAATGGAATATCAAGGCCCTGCAAAATCTTCTCTTTGAGCCAATAATGGTACCCAGGGCCTTCCTAGGATGACTGGCCACACGCCCCTGACCACTGAAGAGCCTGAGTTCTAGCAAGAAGGTGGGTGTCAGGGTCGGGATAGGAATAAGTCTCTGAGTGTTCATTTCTACAGTAACATACCCCAGGCAAATTCTCACAGAAACATAAAAATGGAGGGTTGACTCAAGGGGACTCTCCCATGACTTTACTGTTAGAGTTTGACTAGTAATGGTAACAGTTAAAGGGATTAAAAGTTTTTTCTGGATATCTTGACAAGAGAGGCCAAACGGTATCCACTAAAGATGATAAACAATAAATATGCCGAGCTCTCATTTAAATGGTGTGTGACAATTACTATTAAATGCCAGAATCACACCGTATCAAATACTAAAGCTATTAGTGTACTAATTACATTGAGCTGCCAAGCTCTGAATAGACAGAACACGCCTGATCATTAAACCAGACAGTCTGCTCTTAACTTCCACCATAATAATAACTGAATCTGTGAATACATTATCTTTGTAGCTTTCCATTTTTGCTTTTCTTTTTGGTGTGCTGTGAACTGAAATTACGTGATATACGGCAGGACTGAAGAAGAGCAGTATTTGACTAACACACCATTCAAATTGAGTCATGAAAATTTCACAACTTACCGAACGTTAATTTCTTATGCATGCCAAGTACTATAATAGAGGAAGTTATCTGCTAGGGGTCCTTACATGTTTTACATTTTGAACTAAAGTATATTTCTAAAAATATGCTTTTATTATTTGGTTAAATATACAATGACTTCGGTATTTTTCATAAAGGATAGATAAGCACTATATTGTTCATATTTTTGCACTCTAGAGGTTAGAAATGGAATGTCAGAGCTTTCGAAAAGACACCAATTTCTTTTTTAATTAAAAGCTAATTTTTATTGCTACAAAGATGCCTTGTATCTTCGAAAGGGCAAATCAGATGTACAGCTACTTCAAAAATAGGGCAGACCTCATAATACATATTTTAGAAAACTAAACAGGGACATTTTAGCAAGGTATCTTAAACTAAAATGGCATATTTATTACCTTAGTCTGACTGGAGGTAAAAAAATTAAAAAAAAAAATAGAAGGCCTTCTCCATACCTTGAACTGTCTCTGTTCTGATTATTAGTTGCGCCTTGATTACCCGAATCCTAAAATTTTCCCCCAACTCACAGATTCAGATTAACTTCCGGAGTTGTTAAAGATTTGATATACAAGGAAACAGGTTCTGATTTTTTTAATATGGCATTTTTATGCACTATAAAAAAATCAAGTATCTTAAACAGAAACACAATATTGTGCTTGATATTTGATTTTCCACATGTGTCCCCAAGTAGATCTAGACACTGTTTCCAAACCTACAGCAGATGCTTGAAACACCACCTGCAACTTGGCCCTGGGTCAGAGCTATTCAATGAGACCTGAGATGGACTTCTAAGAGATGTGACTGAAGATGCACAACTCGTCACAAATGACCCAGAGCCCACGCGGCACTGCTACCAACCCCCACATCCTTCTGTAGAAGAAGGGCAGAAGGAGGCAGCAACAGGTTTCTTTTCCATGTCCAAAGCCCTAAACCTTCCAGTGTCACAAGATTATCTGGGAACTTTCAGCAAGTCGTGTAACCTCCCTAATACTCAAATCCCTCAACTATAAATGATCAGTATGACCTCCCTGAGTTAACATTGGGGAAATCGCAGAGAGAGAACGTTTGTTCCCTCTACCCAGGGGCTCTCATTAATGTACAGCTTCCCTTCAATTTAAGAGGTGAGCCTGACCACGAGGAAAAAAAAACGTATCATACAAATCTAAGTCCACGATGAACTTGGAACCTACATGATCTGGCAATTTATAACCAGACACTTATCCGAGCTGCCCTGGATCCTTATCAGGCAAAGATGCTATCTAAGGCAATGATGGGTGAAATGATGCGATGTCTCTGATTTGCTTAAAAATGCTGAAAGCAATAAAGGTGTGGGAGGCAAGATAGAACAAGGTCAGAAAAGTGAGTTTAATTATCTGTGATAGGTTTATGGGGTTTGTGTACTATTCTATTTTTGTGTTATGTTAGGAAAACCTCATAATAAGTATGTACAGTATAGTGATGTTACAGTACAAGGCGCTACTACCTATGCTTTCAGTTAAACCCCATTAATCTGGTTTTACCCTTTCATACTATAGAGGAAACTGAGGCCTAGAGATGTAAAATGACTTGTCATTAATGTCTTCAAGCACACGACTTGGAAATATGATGGCGGTGCATATCTACATGCATGTGTGGTGTGTCTGTGTGTGGGAGGGTATGATATCAATCCCAACTATAAACTGAAGGCTATCGTTAAATGGATATTTACAATGGTCCACATTTTTGTTATTTTTCACCAAGTGTTTCCTCCTGCTATAATTGAGATGGGTCTCACTAGTATTCAAGAAATTTAGAAACTCACATTTGTGCCAAGTAATTAATAGTGTAGGCATTAAAAATATTTGTCTTATTAGGTAGGCTGAGGGCACCCCTGACAACCTGGTTTATACTATTTATTTACCTAGTCAAGCATGTCTTAATAACATAAATGCTTGATTATATATAGTGAGCATTAACAGCACACAAAGTGCTTTAAAAGATATGACGCCTGTCTTATATTCTTCAATTTCTGGCCATCTGGCTTCATCCATCAACACCGAAAGTCACAACTAACCTTTCAAATGCAAATTCCAGGGGACCTCTATCCACTGTCAACCTTAGTCAAGCTCGCTGCAGACTTGGTGCTCTAACCAAGCTCTTTTCCTGACTTTGCTCTTCCTTCCGAGACACTCCAGTCTCCACTGTCCTCTAACTTCCTACCGTTTGTTGACTTCTATCACCAGCTCCTCACCCATGGCCCACTACTTAAACTGGTGTCCCAGAGAGCTGTCTTTTTCTTCTACTGTTCTCACACAGCATATTCACTTTGTGTAACGGGGAACAGTCCATGCTTCAACTACAATCTCTGTGCTGATCCCAAGTGCACACCTCCAGCTCAGGAAGGTCAGCCCATGTCCCATCTTTCACACAGGCATGTCAACCCCAAACTACTACTTGCCAAAGGTTCGTTCCTTTCGCATGATGCCTTATCTTTTTTCTTTTGAGAAATTTTTATTGTATTTTTTATTATCATTTTCCCCCTTACACCCCCATTCTCCCAGAGTCACCACACTGTTGTTCATGTCCATGAGTCCTTTTTTCTATTCGCTTGGCCCCCCTACCACTAACTTCTCCCCTTTTAGCTGTCATCTTACTCTTTATCTGTGATTTTGTCTCTATTTTGCTTGTTAGTTCAGCTTGTTCATTAGATTCCACATATGAGTGAAATCATATGGCATTTGTCTTTCTCTGACTGGCTTATTTCACTTAGCATAATGTTCTCTAGGTCCATCAGTTGAGTAGTATTCCATTGTGTAAATGTCCCATAGTTGTTTCAGTCATTCATCTGCTGATGGGTACTCGGGCTGTTTCCACATCTTGATGATTTTAAATAATGATGCAGTGAATATAGGGGTGTTTATGTTCTTTCAAATTAGTGTTTTGGGTTCCCGTGGATATATTCCAGAAGTGGGATCACTGGGTCAAAAGGTAGATTCATTTTTAATTTCTGAGGTATCTCCATACCATTATCTACAATGGTTGCACAAATCTGCATTCCCACCAACAGTGGAAAAAGGGTTCCCCTTTCTCCACATCCTTGCCAGCACTTGTTTTTTAATTTATTGATAATAACCTATTTGACAGGTGTGAGGTGATATCTCATTGTGGTTTTAATTTGCATGTCTCTGATGATTAGTGACGCTGATCATTTTTTCATGTGTCTATTGGCTATCTGTCCTCTTTGGTGAACTATCTGTTCAGATCCTTTGACCATTTTTTAATTGAATTGTTTGGGGTTTTTGGTGTTGAGCTTTATAAGTTCTTTATAAATTTGGCTATTAACCCCTTATCAGATGTACTGGCAAATATGTTCTCCTATCCCATGGGTCATCTTTTATTTTGTTGATGATTTCCGTTGTTGTGCAAAAACATCTTAGTTACGTGTAGTCTCATTTATTTATTTTTTCCTTTGTTTCCCTTGCCTGAGGAGTTATGTCAGATAAAATACAGCCACAGTAAACAATGTCTGAGATTTTACTGCCTATGTCTTTTTCTTGGAGTTTTATGGTTTCAGGAACATTTAAGCCTTCAATCCATTTTGAATTTATTCTTGTGTGTGGCATAAGAAGATGGTCCAGTTTCATTCTTCTTCACTATCTGTCCAATTTTCCCAACATCATTTATTGAATAAATTATCTTTAGCCCATTCTATGTGCTTACTTCCTCTACTGAATATTGAGTATAAAGATGTGGGTTTATTTTTGGACTCTCTATTCTAATTGACCTATGCGCCTATTTTTTTTTTAATTTTATTGTTGTTGTATTACATCCATCCCCTTTTTGCTCCCCTCTGTCCCCCTATGTGTCTGTTTTTATGCAAGTTCATGCTGTTTTGATTACTATGACATTATAATATAGTTTGATATTAGGTATTGGTGACTTCTCCAACTTTGTTCTGATTTCTCAGGATTGTGGTTGCTATTGCTATGCAGGGTCTTTTGTGATTCCCTATAAACTTTTTAAATAAAATCACCCAGGGTCAAACTGCTGGGTCATTCTAAAGCCCTCCTGCTTCCACATGCCACACATCCAATCAGTTTCCATATCTTGTGGGTCCTACTGGGTCATGATTCACACTTCCCTCCATTCCCTACGTGGGCCCTTGGCTCAGCCCAGGGCTCTTTTAAAAGCTCATTGTATTTCTGCCCATAAGCCCAGGTTTGGTATACATCATTCCTCAGAGTTTTTCTGTAACTACGGTGGGGCGGGGGGGCAATGACAATAGTAAAGAGATCAGGACTTAGAGTCATATGGATTTGGTTGCAAATTCCACCATTACCATAAATTAAGATTGCTAATCTTCACTTTCCTAATCTACACAAAGTGAGAGGCATACTCCAGTTAAATTCCTATGAATACTAAATAATGTCTATAAAATGCTTAGCATCATTCCTGACCTATGGTAAATAGTGAAAATAATAATTATTATTATTACAAATACAGCAATACAACATGCTCTGATGTATAACTCTTCAACGCGTTATGAATATCTTCCAGTGTCAATATATACACTCTTACATTTTCATGATCTTTCAGGACATGGATATGCCATAACATATTTACCTAATCACCTGTACCCTTTTGGATTATTTCTAATTGGGGCCAATATAAAGAAAATGGCAATTAACTTAAGCACAACTATTTGCATGCTTATCATATTATACCCTTTGGAGGGATCTGGGAATGCAATGAGGAGCATGGTTTTCAGGCCGTTGCCATGTGCCAAACGCTCTCCAGAGGAATTCTGCAAATTTAAATAATACTCCTGTCAACAATGATATCAGCTGATGTCCTCCCTGGCCTCTATCTTTCACTCCTCCAGCACTTCCTTCACCTGCCTTCGTGGCCACTATTCCAAGGTTTGGGGACACTCAGCAAATATGAAAATGCAAGGATGCTCAAGTCCCTTATATAAAACATCAAGGAACAATCTATATAGTCAGCCCTCCACATCCGCGATTCCCAATCGCAGATCAAAAATACAGCTTTCAATCAGTTGTTCGTTAAATCTATGAATGTGAAATCTGAAGATATGGAGGGCTGACTGTATCTATATCCCCAACAATCTGTGTATAAGCAAACCTGTGCAGTTCAAACCCGTCTTGTGCAAGGGTCATGTCGGAGGGACTGTAAAATTATGTCACTCTGGGCACGACTCTGTCAAATACAGAATGGGACCCTGGCTCCTCGTGTGCCCTGTTCCTGCCTTTCCTCTGGCCCTGCCCCTCCGTGACCCTCACTGGCCATCCAGCCTGACCTAATGTCCCCTCCCAACACACTCGAACATGTCCACGTGGATACCCAACAGACAGCTCCCATCAACGGGTCCCACATGGAACGCATGACCTTCCCTATCGAGGTGTCAATTCCACCCTTCCCATTTCTCAGGACAAAACCTTTCACATCATTCTCGATTTCATTCTCTTACAGCTTCTATTATTTCAGCATCAGGAAACGCCAATGGCTCTATCTTCAGAAAATATCCAGAATCGGATCACTTCTCCACATCTAGTGCAAACACACTTGTCTCCCGCCAGGGTAACAACACCAACTTCTTAAACAGCCTCTGTATCCTTGCTCTGTTCTCAACATAGCAGCCCCAATGATCATTTTCAAAATGCAGATTTTCAAACCTTTGCTCAAAATCCTGCAGCGATCCTGTCTCACTCAAGGTAAATTCAAATTCCCAACGTGGCCTTACATAATCACATCCTATTGTCCCCCTGACCTTGTTTCTTAAAATTGTTCCCCTGGCCGGCGCCACTCCAGTCATAATCATTCCTTCTGGTCCTTAAATATCCCAAGCACGTCCTGCCTCAAGGCCTTTGTGTAGACTATTTCCTCCACCTGGAATGTGTGTCCTCGGGTGCACGCACAGCTCAGGTCCCTGCCCTGCGTCACACCTTCCGCTAATGACTCCTGCTTGGACCACCCAAATTCATACCGTAAGGGGATCTCCCCAGACCGCTTTCTTCTGCTCCACTATTTTTATTATTTTAGAGTGTTTTACCACATACCAAGATACTAAGTAATTGGCGCATTCTACTTACGTTTGTTGATAGAATTTAAGTTGCCCAAGCGCAGGGATGTTTATCTGCCTTGCTCCATAATACAATTAAGTGCCTAGCACATTGCCTGGCACACAGTAGGCACATTTCAAACAGGTGTTTGACAAATAAAATAGCCCAGGCAGTATCATGCCCTACAGGTTTGTGCTGCCTATTCAAATGACTTAGGCAAAGAGGCAAGAAACATAAACCTACAGCCAGAGAGGTGGCTGTCCAGTGGCTTCGGCAGAGCTGAAGGCCCAAGTTCCACCCAAAGGGAACTGATGCTACTCAGATCCAAACCATTGTTACCCTGCAGGAAAGCAGGTCCCCTACTGCAAGGGGACATAGGATCGCGCTCCTATATCCAATCTGTCAGGTTAAAATGGAAATCTCGCCTTTTACGTGAAATCTTTTTGTTTTAAAACTCTGGCCACTGATAAGAAGCTTACGCAGAAAAGTCTATTTAGTAGTGACCCACGACATATTCATAGCATTTGGCATTATCCTGTACTTTATTGTCCTGTAACTGTTTTCTGGGTTTATCTGTTCTCCCTAATACTAGTAGCATGAAAAAAAAAAATTCTGGCAATGGATTAAAATGTTTCAATCAAAACCGCAGCCCAAAGGAACCTCCATGGTGGGCCAGGATCACGTGTGGGCTACCACCCGGCCAGGCAGCTTCCTCCACTAGCGAGACCTCGCTCTTCAATTTGCTGCCTGAATAAACCCTGTGCGTTCTTCGCCTCTCAGCTCCACTCCCAGCGACAGTGTCTCTGATGCCGCTTCCCACACTGCAGCTCCACGATCCACCAGGGCAGCCCCACTGCACTCAGCCCTCCCAGCCCCGCCCCCCCTCTGAATGGTTCCCAGGAAGTGTGGGCAGAAGTAGGGTGGCACCTTATGGCATTTTGTGAACAGGTTTGCTGAATTTCTCGGATAGAAAACCAGGACTTGGAGGAACGGAGTCACAGTTAATACATGATAAAACTGAGGGTTTACATTTCGGTTTAAATCCCAAGCCTTAAAATGAAAACACAACTTCAAACCAGTACAGACATAAATCTCAGACCAGCTCACGCCTCCTTAACCCAAAGTAAAAACTAAAGCAAGCCAAGTAAGTACGGTCTGTTCTGTGAGAAAATTATTTAAATGTTACCAAAAAGTAACTTTTAATTTTTACTTAGCCCTGGCTGGTGGCACAGTGGATAAGGTGCCGGCCTGTGAACCCAAAGGTCGCTGGTTCGATTCCCAGTCAGGGCACATAACCAGGGTACAAGCCCGGTCTCCAGCCAGGTCCGTAACTGGAGGCAGGTGAAAGGCAACCTTACATTGGTGTCTCTCCCTCTCTGCCTCTCTCTAAAAATAATAAAATCTTTTATATACATATATATATATATATGTATATATTTTTTACTTAAAAGCCTGTTATGAAAAAGGTAAAGCACAAATTGTGTTTCCTCATAATATCACATAGTGGACCTCAGACTATCACAGTACAACTTGCTTTACAAAAGAATCAAGGTTATAAAGTCACTGAAGTCCTATGAAAAGCAGGGCTCCTACAAAAGATTATAGTCACATATTCACAATAGCTTTAGAAGAAATAAACATTCTAAGGCAAACAAAAATGATTTATCTCCACAATCATTTCTAACCTAAGATGTCAAGCCCTTTCTCAAAAAATAGGAACCTTTCATAATTTCCCTTTATTACATTTTGTTCTTGATACTTAAAAATTGACCAAAAATCTTTAATGAACAATAAAGTTGTATTTTGTATCCATAAGAGATATTAATAAATAAGGGAGGAAGATACATTTTTCATTCCAGTGACTGGATCCCTCCAGCAGGCCAAAGCAGTAATATCAAAGGCGGGTGGCTGCATTTCCACACCATTCCACTAGATGGCAGCATGTAACTGAATAACTTTAATGGTGGGGCGGGGGAGGGGGAGCGTCTTCCCCCAAAATAGAACAATAGAAACCTTTCATTTCGTGTTAAGGTTTCAAGGCAGAGCTTTGGTAACTCACTTCATAAACATGTTTTCAGGTGTACTTCATTATTTTAAAGCCAGTTTTTAATGAAGTCTCCCAGCAGTTTATAAGTACACTTAGCTATTTCTTTTTTTTTGAAATATTTCAATTTTCCCTATTAACTTTCTCCAAAGTCTTCTTATTCCAATTAAGAACCTTTTACGTCGCGCTAGCATCCAGGAAGGAGCCCAGGCACAACACAAACTGTGACCTATTCGTCTATCAGGGGTGGTTCTTTTCCCCCATTTTACAGGTGAGAACATCGAGGAAAAGAGATCAGTGGTTCACACTGGTGACTCCTTACTCGCTAGACGTTAGGCATTCAGTGGGCGGCTGGAACCCCACCCCCACTCCCACCCCCAGAAGCCCTTTGTAGTTGTGTACGTGTGGGTGGGTGGATGCTGAGACATCCTGGTCTTACTTTCGTTACCAATTACCAGCTCAGGGGCTGAGTCACCAACATTTGAGCACCAGTAAAGACAGGGCTGTAACTTGTAAGAGTCCACTTACCGCTACCAATGCCTTTAACTTTCAAGTAGTAAGTACCAGGACCTAGTGAGTGTGTAAGTGTGTAGAAAGTCATGCAATAAAAACATGGAGAACTCTGTTGTGTGTGATATTAAAAACCATACTTAAACCTGTATAAACATCCATCCCCCCAAGTTTTTTCTTACATCATTCGTACTCCTATCCTGCTTTTCGTATTTTTCTCGGTCGTAAGCCATTTTCTTCAGCAGTTTCTTCACTGTCTTTTTATCCTTTTTAAGATTTTCAGTGTTTTGCTTCCTCACTTGGTTGACAAGAAACTTGGGGATCTATGAAGACACGGATAAGTTTGGAGAGGGAAGAGAAGTGACGCCATTCTAAACTATGGAAATAATTATATTTATTTCTTCAATTGCAAACAGTGAAAATTTTGTCTGTTTACTGAGACTGTGCCATTTTACACGCACGCTTCATTAAACCAGTGAGATGGAATGCATCGTGTTATTCATTCACTGTGTGTCCAGAGCATCCACGTAACCTACCACCTATTTGTGGAAGGCTCACAAAGAGGCTTGTTGAGGTTCCAGAACACAGGAGCATTAGAAGCCACCACCTCAGGACCTGGTCCCTTTAGTGGCCACCTTTCCACAACCTAGGCTCCAGCTAACAACCTACAGTCCTCTCCCAATGGCCAGCTAGCCCTTCTGTTCAAAAGAGGAAGAAAAACTCAACAAGTCCATAGGAGCGGACAGGTATCTAGCAATAATCCAGGAACAATTAGTCCTCAAAAATTACATTAGTAAAATAAAATATTCTAGAAGAAACCCAACTGAAATAATAAAGTAGTGTCAGCATTTTTAAAACAGGTTTAACCCTGGCTGGTGTGGCTCAGTGGATTAGTGCCAGCCTGCGAACCCAAAGGTCACTGGTTCGATTCCCCAGTCAGGGTGGCAAGCCAGGTCTCCAGCCAGGTCCTTAGCTGGAGGCAAGTGAAAGGCTGCCGTATATTGATGTTTCTCTCCCTCTCTTCCTCCCTCCTGCTCTTCTCTCAAAAATAATGAATAAAATCTTTTAAAAAATAAAATAAAAAATAATTCATTAAAAAACTGAGGTTTAATTAATGGATATTGATTTTTTAAACTCATATTTGAAATGGCCTATCTGGCTACCTTCTTCTAGAGAATATAATAATTAATAAAAAGACTTCAGTGCCGGCCTGTGAACCCTCAGCCAGGGCAACATAACCAGGTTGCAAGCCAGGTCCATAGCTGGAGGCAGGTGGAAGGCAACCATACATTGATGTTTCTCTCCCAGTCTGCCTCTCTCCCTTCCCCTTCTGCCTGGAAATAATAAATAAAGTCTTTTAGGGAAAAAAAAAAAAAAATAAGACTTCAGAATCTAGGTATCAGCACTCATTCGCAGAGGTTAAAAATACATACTTACTGTCCACAGAAGTTTTTGATACTTAATCAGCAAGTACATGGTATTAGCCGTCCCAGCTGCCATGACAAATTCTCGCTGTTCACTGGACTTCAAACCTAACGCATTACACATGAAGAGATTTGGGGCCATGACCATGGCCACATTCATGGCTGTCATCTTATTTTTCTCTTTGTTGTCTATTACTCTTTGAAGAAATTCAAGCAGGGCCTGAAACAGAAACGACTCTGAGATTTATGTTGCACATAAAGATGAGAGATTAAAGCATGGCAGCCTGTGGGATTTTTATTTAGTTAAAAAAATAATAAGAAGTTATCATAACCACAGTTAGCTAGCCACATTCAGCAGGCCTTGTCATCAAAGCTTCTCCATTTGGTTAACATGCCCTGAGTAGGTGCTTTGCTTGTCCTCAGGACCATGGTGCTGTGGAACAGGACAGAGGACGTAGGTCTGAACCAAGTGGTGGGGACAGGCCTAGAAAAGTATCAGACCAATAGTCTACCAGAACCATAAAGCACGGAAAAGCCATCTAATGTCATACAACTAGTTCCTTGCTTCAGGAAGTGTGTGCTTTTATCTCTAGGAATGAAAAAAAGAAAAGAAAAAGATTCCACTAAAGAGACTCATTTAACCTGTTTCATTTGCTTTAAGATACTCAATAGCTAGCTGACATGAAATCTAATAAAACGATGAAGACTATGATGGGGAGCAAAAGGTAATGAAGAGAGTCTTCAAAATGAGTGAACGAACGAATGGGGGCTTTTCATCACAATGAGCTAGTTCAGGCTCAGCGTGATGCCACCTTCTCCCCACCTCTATTGCCAACACTCAAGTGTCCTCTGAACCTATTCTGCCCAAAAGCCACAGGTAGATGATCCTCCTCCTCCCAGAACTTAAAAGTTTACAATTCTTCTTTTGCCTTCTTTCTTGAATTATCTGGGTCTAGATGAATAACAATAACTGCACAGGTCATCAATGTTCTCTGTGGGTGAGGCATCATTTTAAGTACAATTGAGAGTTCACCCTACTTAATCCTTACTAGAGATAAGATGCTGTAATTATCCCCACTTTGCAGATGAGAAAGCAATGTTTGAGAGAATTTAAGTAATTTACCAGAGGTCTTATAGCTAGCAAATGGTAGAGAAGCAATTTAAGGTAGAGGAGCAAGTTAACAGCAGGCTTTTGTTGCGAACTCTTAAAAGAATACTAAAAGAATCACATTTTCTTATTGGTTTAAAATCCCTACCTGAGAGAGATCAAATAAACCACACCAAAATAGGAAAAGGAGGGGAGATCTCTCACAGCATTTTAGGGGGAAAAAATTAGCAGGTCGATTCTGCATCAAATTTGGCTACTATATAGTTCTCAAAAATTTGAAACAAATTAAAGGTATAGCCTTAGTATCTAACAATAACCTGTATGTATCTAATCTCTGTTACAGTGCTCAAAAAGTTACCAAGCATAAGGTTTTATAGAAACAATACTCAAATGAGGACAAAAGATTAATTGGTGAGGTTTGGAAAAAATATTTAATTTTGTTCCAAAGAGCAGAATAATTATTTAAGGATCATTGTATCGCTTTCTTTATGAGCATACATTACAAAGATTAGATAATGAACCATTTTAATCATGGTGTGCATATACAATAAGGTTATTCAAAATACTACTCTGAGAATACTAGAATGTGAGTATGTGTAAACATGAATTAGTAAAATGTTCACCCAGCCTTTGCTGGAAGAACTTCATCTTCAAATGTACTTTCCCTTCAAATGAACTTTAAGGCTGCCCTTTTAAAAAAGTATCACCACTATGGTATTTTATAAGTATCACTGGACCCGCTCTCTGAAACGCCAGCAGTTACTTACTAGCTATGTTTGATTTTAGCGTAACCTTTTGATATCTCTGCTCTTTGAAATCTTCTCACTGGTTAAGTGGAAATATCAATCTCCTAGCCTGGCAGGACTGAGGGAGCCAGTGTATGGCAACAAAGTTCCTCAAAAAGTTAAGACCCGAGCTACCATGTGACCCAGCAATTTTCTTCTACGTATCTACTCAAAAATTTTAAAAACGCTTATTTGTACCTCTATGTTCACTGAATCATTATTCACAATAGGCAAGACATGGAAACAACCTAAGTGTCCTTTGGAGTATAAGTGGATAATGAAGATATGGTATCTATACATCATGGACTACTACTGAACCCTACGAAAGGATGAAATACTGCCATTTGGGACTATTTGAATGGATCTTGAGAATATTACGCTAAATGAAGTATGTCAGGCAGAAAAGAAGCACACGATTTCAATTATAGGTGGGATATAAAAAAGCAACAAATGAACAAACCAAACTAAATAAACTTATAGACAGAATTGTTACCAGAGAGGAAAGGTTGGGAGGCTGAAGAGGGTAAAAAGGGTCAAATGCACGAGGCATCGGGAGGTGAGCACACAACAGAGCACAAAGCTGGAATTTATATAATGTCAGTCGCTGATGTTACCCCAATATACTTAATATTTTTATTTTGAAAACTATATAAATGATAACTAAATGCTAATAATTATACTTATATGGATCCCTTTGTGATATCTTAACATCAGTCTTTGTTATTCTTCCAAGTCAAAGACAGGGATGATCGCTGATCCAAATACACAACAATCCAAGATTTAAAAAAAAAAAAATCCTGGTCAAGCAACGTGCCCAGAGACACCCACCACTTCATGTTTAAACAAGGCTGTGGTGTTGAACGCAGGGTCCCCGAACCCCACACACGCTGTGGAAATAGTCTGCCCACTTCAAGCACATAACCCTGTCCCTGCAAACGCAGCTGACAGAGCAGCGTGAGAACTGCAAACACGGGGGACATTTGTCTGAAAGTGCCCTGGAATTACCTTGTAATGGAGCTGCCCTTGCCTTTTATAGAACTAAACCTACATGGTTTATTCTCTTACATCCAGTAGACTTATTTCAAGGTTTCTGTTATTGGAATTATTGCTTGAAACCTTCATCAGAGCTGGCTAATTAAGCTACTAAAGCTTATGGAAGTTAAGGAAACTTACTTGTTCATGTTTTCCAACTTTTCACCCCCCTAAAAGTACTTTCAACCTTCCGTATAAAACTGTACTCCCTGTAACTTTACCTAGAAAAATTAAAATGACTCAAAAAAAATTTTTAAACATACATTTTTAAGTATTTTTTAAAATAATGCACCTCCAATGTTGAAGGCAAAGCATGAAAAGGAATTCTAGGTCAGTCTTGCCCAATAGTAACTTATTGGGCATTCACAGGGCCACACTCAGACACCCACCTTCACATGAGTAAGAAAAAAGTGGATGAAGTGGCTTTTTCTGGAGAGTTGAAGCCCTGGGTTAAGGGCCCAGCTGGCAGGCAGAGAACAGACTTGGAAATCAGTCTCCACTTTGTCCTGGGCCAGGTGTCCCTGTTCCGCCACCGACAGCACACCCTTTCACAGCTGACCTGCTCGCACAGCATTTGAATGTAACCCTCTCTGGAGTTGGCCTCTGCCTCCAAATCAAAATGACACCTAAAGCTGCCTTCTCGGTGATTCAGCTGACAATCATTTAAGCCACAAACTGTTTTTTTTCTGATTTAGGAATAGGAGTAACTCTTTGGAAGGTCTCCCATGGCAATGTGGTGTTTTCCCACAGGTAATCTGCATAAACTGCTTTAATCCAGACAAATTGAGTGCTAACATGCATTCCATGGGCATGAAGGAACTACCATTCACCGAGTTTCAGTTCAAGGAATCTTAAAATGAGATACAGGAAAAAGTTTCCAAGATTTATCAAATGCTGGTTTGGTTCTCTTGACATGAAATTTCTTTTTAAATAGAAAGAAATACATCAGGTAAAATGGCAAGGTTCCACCCTGACCTGTGTAAAGAAAATCTTCTCAAGGCAATAGCAAAATTAAGGTAAATACCTTGTCTGAATTATACTTTAAAAGATTTTCTTGTTTTATAAAAGTTTATAATTAAACCCTTCATAGACATGCTACAAACTCTTATCATTAAGAAAAATAAATAATAATCAGTAGACATAATCTACTGATTATTATAAAAAGATTCTGACAACACTAATAATAAATGGTATTATATTATATAATATTAGACCAAAACACTTTGAAATCATTATATAAATCAGCAACTCAGGATAAGCCTTCAGAGAAATAAGCAGAATTTGTTTTGAGTTGGTCTATCTTTGGGCTAACCAAACAATTTAAAAAATCATCATGATGACTTATTCCAAACTCCCAACAAATGTAACATATTTAGTTAATAGTGGATTATATGTGATGACTCAGGATTTTCTTTTCAAAAATTCCTTTTTCACCTTACTAATACATGATCATTAAATAAAATTTGGCAAATGCAGAAAAATAGAAAGAAGGGGAAAAGAAGGAGAAAAACCCAACATTTCCATTAACAAATGAAGCTCAAATCATCTATTTTGGTAGAAAATGGTACAGTAAAAATTAAAACACAAAACATCTAATAATACCATTAACATGACTAACTTATTAGTACATAAATGAACAAGACCTAGACTTTCCCCATCTGTCCCTAAAAACAGGTCTTTTCTTTGTCAGTTACTACTGCTATGTCCATTATAACATCGTATTTGTTTTGCCGCAAATAATGAAAAGTTACTCTGCTCCCTGCTCTGCACGGAGGAGGGCGCTGGAGGTGACGGGACCCGGCTGACCTTCAGGGTGTCTCGGTTCGCGTCAGGCAGGAGGATGACCAGGAGGTTCAAAGCCTGTAGTTGTTCCTTCTTGGTTGGAAGATCTGCAGGCAGATTAAATAAATCGAAACTCTTCTTTACCAAACATTTTCCATTTTATTTTCTTTTCCTCATTTTGTGAGAAGAAAGTTGTTTGGCATGAACACTCCTGTGACATGTAAGGCAGTGACTGGGCAGCAAGCCCGGCTGGGAATGTGTTTGTGGGCGAACGAGAGAAGCCACTGCTGCCTCAGTTTCTCTCTCAGAACACAAACGGCCACGATCACATGCCCAGTGGCCAGGCTTTTGCTGGCACGCCAGTGCTTTGACATCATTTCACCTGCTGCGTGGCCATTGTTCCTCACTACGAAGACATAGAAGACTGGACCCTGCATGACACACTTCAGGGTCAATCTGTAATAGTCAGGTTTTTGCTTTTAATGGTGAGTGAACAATACATGGTAAGAGCCCACCAGTTCCTACAGGAATATGTAACACAGAACCTGGGTCACAACAGGTGTTCATTAAACATTAGTGGAATGAACTAGAAACCAACCAGCAATGACCGAGTTGAGAATGTATTTATCACTTATTATTTTTGGTAGCCCATATCCCACTTAAGTACCACTTAGGGATATTTGGAGTCATTCTGGCATTTGATGTTCAGGGATAAATTTGATCCTTTAATCCACATCCAAAGAATGTATGTAAAACAGCACAATTTAACCATTAAAATATATTTTAAGCAGAAAATTATTTCAGTCATGTCTGTCCTAGAAGTTCTGAAAAAATGCTATGCATGACCCCTGGGAATCATTTCAACATTACATGCTTTAAGAATGGCTTGGCTTGGCTGGTGGCACAGTGGATAAGGCACTGGCCTGCAAACCCAAAGGTCACTGGTTCAATTCCCAGCCAGGGCACATAACCAGGTTGCAACCCAGGTCTCCAGCCAGGTCTGTAGCTGGAGGCAGGTGAAAGGCAACCATATACTGATGCTTCTCTTCCCTCCTTCCCTCCCTGCCCTTCTCTCTGAAAATAATGAATAAAATCTTAAAAAAGAAAAAAGAAAGAAAGAATGGCTTGGAACACATGAAAGATTATTCAGTCATTAAAAAAAAGTGACATCTTGCCATTTGGGACAGCTCGGATGGACCTTGAGGGCATAAGACTAAGTGACATAAGGCACACAGAGTAAGGCAGATAACATATGAATTTTCTTATACATGGAATCGGGGTCAGGGGGCCGGTTAAACAGGGTTATAGATACAGAGAACAGATGGGTGGCTTTTTTGTTGGGGTAGGTGCACATGAGTCAAGGGGGACTAACGGTACAAACTTCCAGTTACAGATAAGTAAATCATGAGGATGTAACATACAGCATAGTGGCTCTAGTTAATAATGCTGTGCTGCCTATTTGGAAAACAAGGGAATAGGTTTATTTATTTATTTATTTGTTTGTTTGTTTTAAAGATTTTATTTCATCATTTCTAGAAAGAGGGGAAGGGAGAGAGGCAGGGAGGGAGAAAGACATCAATGTATGGTTGCTTTTCACCTGCCTCCAGCCACAGATCTAACTGGAGATCTGGTTTGCAACCATGTTATGTGCCCTGGCTGGGGAATCGAACCTGCGACCTTTGGGTTCGCAGGCCAGCGCCTTATTCACTGCGCTACCAGCCAGGGCTGGGAATAGGTTTAAATAGTTCTCATCACAATAAAAAAATGCCCATAAGTATGTATGGTGACAGATATTAAGCAGATTTAATTGTGACCTTTCCCAATATACACAAATATTGAACCATCGTGTTGTACACCTAAAACTAATACGGTGTTGCCTATCAATTACACTGCAATAAAATTTGAGGAAAGACTAGCCTGGAATAGTTCTGGCTGACACTGTAGTTCAACATACTCATTAAGCGTGGCCCCCTTGCGCTCTCAAAGTGTCTCAATTTGGAAGTGAAACATGTGGCCACCAGAATGTGACATTTTCCCTGTTGTGTTGGCCTCTATGGACTACAAGGCACAGTTATGCCAGTGTATGAATCTCAGATCTTTGTGTTCACCAGAAAGGAATCGAGAACTATCTGAAACATTAATTTGGAGCTTGCCCTAGAGGAGAAAATGGCAAGATTTAAGAAATCTGTTGCCCTCCACCAATGAGGCAGCCACATGATTTGTTCCATGTTTCTGCATGATCATTTCAGAAGGTTAATCTTTTCAGAAAGTAATCCGAGGCTCTGCCACATCTCCTCATGCTTTTATGAGAAATGTTCAAGCACAGCTCCTCCAGTAACTGTTGATTTCAACACTTGGCAAGAAAACTGTATCAAAGATCTTACGTGACTCATTCTACTCTAAGAGAAATGTGAGGTTTCCAAATTTTCACAGGAAAATACACTGCACTTAGGGTATGTGATTAACTTGTACCCAAAGAGAACATTCTGTTTTTTTTTATTTACTCAGAGATGGGTCTTTATAAAGGAAAAGAGAGATGTGGGTCACCCATGGATATCACTGGGTCCGTGCGTGTATCCAAATTTACCTGGTAATATTCCTCATGATGCAAGGGGTTGTCGACACCGTTAACAGGGGTGGCAGAAGCACAAGGTACTTACTCTGGACCGCCTGGAAGGCTTGGAGGTACTGGACACTGAGCAAAGGCTGGGGCAGCTCCCGGATGAAGAGCTTCAGCAGGCTGGCCGCGTCGTGCTGCTTCACACTCTCCCAGTGAAAAGCGCCTTCGTAAAACTTCGCTTCTAGTTCTTGGCAAAGGCTCTGAAAGGCCGAAGACAAATAAAAAGGCTACCCGTTAAGTGCATTCTTTTCCTTTTTTTTTTTCCCCTGCTGAGAATGGGATACACTTCCCACTTGACAAGTGACCCTGCTGTAGAAAAGGCCTCTGAAAGTACTAAAGGCCAGCCCTTCTCCGTCACTCCAAAAGCTACTACACCCCTAGCCGCTGTGCGCTTTATTTGCCAAATGAAAGTTATACCGAAGACAAAAAAAAAAAAAAAAACACTCGGAAACTACACACATTTTTCTGGACATAAATCAAAGTTTAAACGGCAATGGTTTAATTAAAAAAGATTAGTTAAAACCATCTTTACATTAGGAGGTTTACTGAGAGGCTATGATTTTTTTAATTATTAAATTAATAACAAATCACTTTTATTTTATTTTATTTTATTTTTCTTTCAAATCATTTTTAAAAACCGGTGTATGTTTTAAGTTACTTAGAAGTACATTCCGTAACAAAATGCATATTCCATCTCTGGGCCTCAAGCAGAAGGCCACCTCTGATTAGTCACCTCTGGGAGATGGGAAACCAAATTCTACAGCTTAATGAGGCATGAAAATACATCAATACACCTGTCCTCGATGGGCAAGACTTAAGTCATACGTGACCTGGTGTCAGCTGCAGAAAACAGTTTGATCCATGTAGAATGAGAAACACACCTAGTTCATGTACATCAAGGACTCTACAAAGTTTGCCAAATTATTAGTAACAAATCAAGTTAGTTTCACAATGATGACTATTTTCTATGTGGTTTTTCAAGGTGCTATAAATCCTATTATGTTAGGTATCCTCCCAAGCCCCTGTCACTTTCTTTTATTAGTTGAAACTGTTATCTCAAATTACAGTTCTTTGTTCTTTTTACAAGGTAAATCTATTATTACACTTGCTCTTTCTAATTCAACTCCCTTCTCTACCCCAATTATTTCTGCAGTTGATGAATACATAGAGGTAAACCTAAAAATGCGAAGTTGGGGGAAAGAAAGGTTGGGGACAGAGAAACAGGAAGAGAGAGGAGTACAGGAAAGTAAATGGGGCAGGGGAGAAAGACAACCAAAAATTTGCATATTATCTTTATTTATAATGGACCAACGACTGCATAATTTGGTGTGTGACGACAGGCCGGGCTCAAGAGTGGAGCCAGTGAATTCACTTAATGTACCTTCTTAGAAAATACACTTAGTTGAACTCCTCCTTCTGCCAGAAACCCAGTCAAAATATTTATAAAATACACTCTACATTTGCTATTGTGTCCTCAAGTAAATGTGTTTATGATTTGTGCGTTGGCCATCACTTTCTGCTAATGAATGCTGAGGAAGGCGGGCTGAGACGCAGGATTCCTGCTGATAGGGGTAATATGAAGTCACAGAGCCTGTTTTCTGAGTCTGTCTCTGCAGGAGAATGTAGAGAATGTACTTCTCAACAGAACTGACCTCAGCCTCACATGCCTTGCCCATGACGGACCGGTGGTGAAATCGCCGTAGGCATCTGCAAGTGAACAGGGACAACAGCAGCTTCTCAAAACTCCCAGACCACCAGACCAGCTTCAGGGTCTGTGTGCACCAGACCCCAAAGCCAGCGGACACGGGCTGAATGAAATTTGTGAGCAGGATGTACCAGGTGACTCGAATCCGATTAGACAGAGCTCACCATGCAGTAGGAGCCAAGGAGGTGGAAACTGGCCTCCTACATGGAGGAAGCTTATCAGAATAAGCAAGTGACGGAAATGCAGACTGTACACATAGTCATTCCACTCCTGGCGGCTCCACAGCCACCGTCACAGGCAAAGAGAGTGTGTGCCCACCAGGTCCAGCTCTAAGGATGTTAAATGGGGTAGGTCTTAAGGAAACAGAGGAAAGGTGCTCTTCCCTCTATCCTTCTTTCTCTTGGATCTGCAAAATTCAGGAAGACGTGTTGGATGTGGGCAGTGATCACTGCTGTCTCAGTTTAGAGCTACAGCTGAATTTGGAGGCTAAGGGAAAGATTGTTAATGACTGCTCACCAAAAACTTGCCTGCATGAAATTTCCAGACAAAGCTACCATTTCAAGTGAGAGGCTCTGTAGAGTGAGCATTGCCTGAGGGGCATATGAATTATACATCATCTGCGGTTAGTGCCACCTTGACCATGGACTCAGTGATGTTTCAGTCCCTGGATCAGGGATTGAGCAACATTTAAAAAGGGGGAGGAGACACAGGACCCTAAGATTGTGGGAAGGGAATGCCCATTGAGAGAAAAGAGAGCAGGGGGGTGGAGGAAAAGAGGGGCGGCAACTAAAACCTCTGGGAATGATCCAGCTCGCAAGCCAGACTCGGGCTACTCTGAGAGACAGGGGGCCTGTGAAAGTCAGGAAAGTAATCGAGACAGAGTCTCGCTTTGGCAGCTCACTAAAACGAATTATATCAAGTCTCCTACTCTGCTCACCTGATGGAATTTATCATCCTACTTTAAAAAAAAAAAAACTCCACTGCTGTTACTCATGCTGACTCAATCTATCACCAGCCCCCTATTAATATTTTGACTCATCATGTTCTCTTCTCATTAGAAGGATGGAACTGCTCTTGTATTTTGCTTGTGGACTTTTGTTCCTACATTATGTTTGCACAGTAGAGAGATTATCTGCCTCTTGGTTTATCATGGCATTATTAGAGGTAACATGGAGATTTTCAAAAAAAACCAAAACAACACAAATTAGAAGCGACTACAGAAAAACTAAATCAACAATGCCAACAGGTTTTATTGCTATATTTCATCCACTAACAATGAGAAAAGGGGGCAGGAGGGCAAGTTAGCTTTAAAAATGTAAACGTGTAATTAATCAATCAAGTTTTGTATTAGCGGAACCCAGAGAGTACCTTGATTCTAACAGCAGCTCCAGGTATTCTCAAGAGGCCTTCAGTTTCCAAACCCCCCTCTTCAATTCGAGAAATCAGCTGTGGATTAACAGAAGAACATTCTGACTTTGTTGCTTGTTAGCAGGTACAAGTCCACATTTAACATCTGTTTCATGTACACATTCATGAGAGCGGATTAACAATGACACATACCCTGGACTTCATACGTTCTGAATGCAAGTGCCCTACCACTATACTTAAATCAGTAAGTCCCAAAGCTTTAGTGAGAATTTAGAATTGAGAGAGAGTGGGGTCTCGTTCTGTGGAACAAAAGTATGTAATTTCACACAACAGCGGTGCAACTCCAGACACACAGAAACTGAAAATGTTCCTTGTTTAAAAGCCACTAAAACCATCCATTTCTTTTGCTTTTCCCAAAACATACATTCAACAGTCAAATACATCTTATCCATCTGATGAAATTCTGGTATTTGCACATTTACATCTCATTTTTTAGCTTGTTCAAAGAAAGAATTATTTATGATACGAAAGCAAAAAGAAAAACTTTCGCAAGTTCCCCTTTTCAAGCCTGTCCACAAGCTTTGGTGGTAAACGTAAATAAAAAACAGCTCTTGTGTCAGGGCTTCTAAATCATTCCTGATGCCCTATTAATGCATGTAGGCCTTTCTACTTCCAAAACCCTATGAAAATAACAAAGATTTCTTTTAATCAGGCAGAACCCCACAAGAATAAGGCAAATGAAGACATCGCAATGATGCATGTGACGAGCCAGGAAGACAGTGAAAGAGTGGTTCGTTTCTTGGCACCTACAACTCTAATATGGCATTCCCTAGGCGGCACATGAAGGCTTTGTAGGGAGCACTAGGCTATTTTAAGGAAACCAATTTCCATGTCCCTCAATTTCAAGGCAAGACATTTACTGGCTTTATGTAGGTTTTCCTGCCTACCACTCACCCTCCTTTCACAATAGCCTCCTCCCACTTTATGAAAGGTAGATAGATACACTCTTCACTCATCACTAATCCTTCAACAACACTCTCTGAACACCCGAAGGCATAAAACCTGCCAAATTGCCAAGAATCTAAAATTGTAATAACTTTTTTTTTTTTTCAAAGAAACCTCCTTTAATGATTAACCAGGGCTCCATTAACTACATAAAGCTTACTGTTTTCCCCTTAGTTATAAAAGTGTCTTAGGAGCAAAGCCTGGCATCATAAAGGAGGTCTTTTGACCTTTGTCTAGATGTTCTGAAATGAGATGTATTACATAGCATTTAGACGCTGGAGGAGATGGAAATTTTTCTGTAATGACCTCACTTCTTCTATGCCTGGACTACAGCCAAAGAATGAGCTGATCTTGAGGGAGTCAGGTAAGAATAAAGCAAAGAGTAGTTTCAAAATGTTCCCAAGAATTTATTATTAGCTGGAAAGAGAAGCATCTTGCACCAACCAGTCAATGCTGTACATGATTTTTCGGAATGCAACTGGCCCTGTTTTTCAAATTACACTGGATAAAAACCCACATCAAAATAATTTACATAATTACTTTACATTAGGTGGGCATTATTCAATAAAGCATTTAAAACCAAATTTATCAAATAATACCATACAAAAATTATTCAGTATATAAGCAATTTTCACTTTATTTAATCTTATAAAATATTTTAAATGTTCTATTAACAAAAGGTAAAATTACATGGTAGCTGCTGGAGCAAATTAGTTTTCAGAGCATAAGCTTTTTGCTTCCATTAAATAAAAAGGAAAATTGACCATGATTTCTAAATAACTGAATGAAAGTAATTTCTGAATTTTTATATTTGAGTCCTTTTTTATTATTCTCTAGAGCTGAATACTAGCACTCAATTGATGTATGTATACAACTGTATTGACCAAAGGGATGTTACATGTTTTCTCATTTTTTCACTTTGAAAATAACATATTTTTAGCTCCCATATTATATTGCATTATTAAGACATATAATACTTTACAGCTTTTCTTCCATTTCCAAGACTTAAAATAGAGACATGAAAAATAACTATATTGATCGATATATTTTAACCATGTGGCTTTCAGGATACATTCTGTAATATGTCAGCAATTTCTATAGCATTTCCCAAAATACATACAACATATTTACATGAATTTAAAAGCAAATTGAAAATTAAGTCAGACTTTTTGACACAAAATACGTTTGATTTGGCTCATTAGTTTGACAGTGAGAAAAGAATTTGCTATTAGGAAGAATGTTTTTATAGATGAAAATTAAGAATATTTCTATTTCCCCAAATCTTTCTGAAAATAAGGTTTAAAGAATGTGCCTCTGGTGATTTAAAAAAAAAAAAAAAAAAAAAAAAAAACAGATACAATTCACAGATAAGCTTTGTTGAAGCCTTTTTTGGGTATATGTCTCAATAATTGAGAAAATATGATTATCTAAAGACTACTAGTGAATCTGTTTGTAAATCACTGGGTTCCAATATTTTTAGCTAATCAATCAGAAAATATTTTTCATGATTAATCATTGGGATTTTTTTTGTTCATGATTCAGAGAGGATGTAAACAGGTAACTAATAACAAGCTCATTTTTTAAAATTCATTATATTTTAGAGTAAAGGGTAGAGAGGGAGGAAGAAAAGGAGAGAAACATCAATGTATGGTTGCCTTTCACCTGCCTCCAGGTAAGGACCTGGTTGGAGACCTGGCTTGCAACCTGGTTATGTGCCCTGGCTGGGAATCGAATCAGAGACCTTTGGGTTTGCAGGCCGGTGCCTATCCACTGAGCAACCAGCCAAGGCTTAATAATAAGCTCTTTATATGCCCTTTTATTTACTTTTATTTATTTATTTTAAAAAGATTTTATTTTATTATTTTTAGAGAGAAAGGAAGGGTGAGAGGCAGAGAGGGAGAGACATCAATGTGTGGTTGCCTTTTTCACCTGCCTCCAGCTACGGACCTGGCTGGAGACCTGGCTTGCAACCTTGTTAAGTGCCCTGGCTGGGAACTGAACCAGCGATCTCTGGGTTCTCAGGCCAAAGCCTTATCCACTGTGCCACCAGCCAGGGCTCCCTTTATTTTTTAAAGTGAAACAAAATATTTTAGGGCTGTTACCTAATAGCTCCAAACTGGTGGGCAGCCAGACACTGCAGAAGAAACTACAAATTTAAAATAGCTAAATGCATAAGAAAACAATTGCAAGAGAAAATGACAAGGGACTGGATGCAATCCTGAAGGTATCACTGAACCTTTGAGAAGACCAAACCTTACCCTTCATGAGTGTGATGGTGAATTTGATGCATCAACTTGACTACTGTGCCCAACTGTTTGATCATGCACTGTCCAGATGCTATCACTTTTTTAACCTGTAATTAACATTTAAATCAGTAGAATTTGCGTAAGACAAGGTTACTCTCAGTAGCGTGAATGGGCCTCATTAGTCTCCTGAAAGCCATACAAGCAAAGACTGAGGTTCCCCCCAAAAAAAGCACTTCTGCCTCAAGACAGCAACACAGGAACCCCGCCTGTTTTCAACTGGCAGTCTCTGCATTCAAGGCCGCAACATCAACTCCTGCCCAAGTTTCCAGTTTGTTGGCCTGCTCTACATATTTCAGAAATGCCAGCCCCTACACTTGCATGAGCCAATTTTTTAAAAATAAATCTCTCATGTATGTTCACATATACAATTTTTAGAAGGGATGATGCTGAGATCCTTGCTTCTTTGTACAGTCACCTGTGTAGAGGAACTGGCCCCTTTCATTAACATTAGAAGAATTTGAATAGCCGGCCTATGCTTGTTAGAACCGCTCTGTTCCTTGGCTGGCACTACTGACACAACTATTCAAACAGACACAGGTTCTCCTGAAAGTAGCTAATGGGCCGATGAGTCGGTTTAACTCTGTAGAGCAATGTTCATTAGGAGAAACCCTGAGAAACAGGCATTTGGATGTAATAAAGCATATGAGAGATAAAGGGGTCAGGGGTTAGTAAGACAGGTAAACACCTGGCTTGGAATAGAAGAACAAGTTCCAAGTAGAATGAGCTTTAGTATCAATGAGTATATTGAATCAACCAGTTGTGAAAGTTCCCATCGCCACTCTTGCTATTGCCAGAACTTCCAGCCACTGTGATATACCCCCTGGGTGTTGCAAAGAATCGATAGCTTGGGTTGTCCAAAACTCATTTGACCTGCCTTCCTCATTATGCATCCCCTGGCTTTTATCCTATGTAATCTATGTTTCTGAACAATGAAATCTCAGAGGTTAGACTGAAATTCTCATGTTGCCATCGATAATGCCCTTATGAATAACTGAGTGTTGACTACACAAGTGACTTGGCAGTTTAGCAATCATTTTCTGATTCCACTTTATGGTTTCTTTGCCTAGTTTGGAAGTAGACATTGGTAAATTAAATTGGGCATCCTCGCTGTAAGTAAGAAAGCTTGGGAAATACATATCAGGCATGAAATATTCATGAGGATTCCATTCCCTAGAAATTTATAAGCAGTTTCCATTTCTATGCATTATAGACTTGAAATCTCAATTACACAAAGCCAGCTAATATAAAGACAGGAAAACGATGCCAGGTAATCACAGTTACAGTAATAACACTGAAAACATCACCATGGAATAAAAATTATGAGCCTTTGAAACAAATTTGTTTTCTGAATAGAAAATCAAAGTACAAAATAAAAGAGCATATCAATTGGAAAACTATATTATAATAGTATGAATGCCAAACTAAAAATAAAAACACTATCAGTTGAAGCATGCTCTCTCCATGCCGACCCTTCAGGCCCACTTACTTTTTGAAATATCAAGGGTATTCGAGTTCCTGGTACTTTCCTCTGATCAAGTTCTAGCAATACTGTTAATGGAACACAAAAGAGGCCGGAATCTGTAATGAAAAGTAAAATAAAATTTCTTCATTTCCATCAATCCATAACATATTAATGCAAAATAAACAGGCACAAGATTTCTGATATTGTCATTCAATCAGACTAATTATTGAGCTCCCACTAAGTGAATGACACTAATATATGTGACATTAGGCACATATATCCCAATAGGAAAATCCTGGCTTTGCCCTTACAGAGCAATCTAGCAAAGAGAAATAACCAGACAAATAATTGCAAGTAATCTCCCTGAAATAAATAGAAAAGTATAAACTGATATGTAAGAATACTGTGGGAGTATATAAATATACAACAATTTGCTAAAGTAGTCAAATTGAAAGTGCTGGCTTCAAGTACACATCACTCATTTCTTACATACTTAACTGACATTTTACATCGTGCGATACAGCAAAAAATAAATACTTGCCTTTTGAGCAATCAGCCAGTATTTTATGATCTTAGTCTACAGAAGTTTTTCTTTCGAAAACACAGCAGATAGTTAATATTCTTGACTTTAAATGTGTAGTTCTACATATTTGGGAATAACTCCAGAAGGATGGACAGATAATAATTTCTAATTTTTCTAAATTAAAATCAGATGCCTTAAGTCTGGTATGAGTATAGCTTGTACCCAGTGCCTCCCACCTACCCCCATGAATGAGTGAATAGCTAGCACGGAAGTATAACACGCATCACCCAGGGAGAGAGATACATCATCTGTGAACATGGAAAGGCCAGTGATCTTCCCGGTATGAGCACAGATATTGCACACCATGACACTCAGTACAGATGCCATGCAAGAGAAGTCCAGTGATCCAGTAAAGCTCTTCTAGTTTCAAAATCAAGAAAACAATGCAATCTTCAAGAATATTCAAGTCTAGTTTATTAGGCAAATAGCTCAGATAAGACATGAACATCCTTAAAAAGATGGAAAGAATACCTCTTCATAGTGATACTCTTACTAAGAATGACAATATTTCTCTAAATACTGGCTTTTAGAATTGCTAGGATGCAATTCTAAAACACAACAAAAACCTCTTCAGGCCACTTTTAAAGTCTTGAGCATGGATATTTCAATTCTATTTTTGTTTTATATTGGAGAAGGCTTTTTGATAAACTTCTTTAAAAAAAAAAAATCTGATGTGTTCATTATGCACAACAAACTTGTGGAAAACCAGAAGCATCATTTCACTCAGAAATTCACCTTCCCAAGCTTTACACTAAAACACACAAAGAAACTGAGCACAGGATGAGGCCTTCTGGGGCCCAGCATGGGAGAGGACCTGAAGGGAAGACACGCTTCAGCCCTACAGAGATGCTGCCTCTAAAACTTAAATCAGGTGAATACTCATCTTCTGCTAACGTTACCATAGCAACTCAATAACCCTCATTCTTGGTTTCTCCTGAGGAGATACAGTTAAGGTTAAACAAGAGGTCTGAAATTCCAACACAGTACAGCTTTGACAACAGAATTATCTGGATTTCCAGACCAATAATGTCTTGGAAAACCAAAAACTGGGAAGCTGTCTCTTCTCTATTATATTATAAAAAATACATAGTAACTTCACAAAATGGGTAATGCTGCACACAAAAGAAAAACTACACATATGCATGATGAATACAATTTAGTGGTGTGATGTGCCAAAATAGCCCTATTTTATTAAAAGAGTAAAGAATGTGTTTGCAAAATATTCAGACATAGAATGAACAAAAGGACTACTAACTACCCTATGTATTTCCCATCAAATACATAAACAAAAATCAATGATCAGGATCAACCATTTTCCAAGATCTCATTTTGGAAATAAATAAGTTTATGTAACAAATGCATTATTTTTAATGAACAGTTTTAAAGGAGAAAGCATGTGAGTTAAGATTCCTTGATTCAGAACTTCCTTCTACGGGAATTTCATTACTATTTGATTATGCCTTTATTTTCTACAGCCTAGAAGACAGCACATTTTTTATCAAGGTACAAATTTTCTGAAGGCAACATTTTAGAACCTAAACTTTGGGTATATTGTAGTGTTTGTTTCTGTAGCTATTCTGCCCCTAAGAATGTTGTTAACAAGTCAAACCCATCCTTGCTACATTAGAAGTAAATCCAGCTGTTTTTCATGTCAAATTACCTTTTATTTTGATTTTCACAGCTTTCTGTTGTTTCAGTTCGACACCGAGTACATCATAGAGGGCAGTGAGTTCAATGAGGGCTAAATAGCACACTTTCTTCATGTCTTGGGGTGCGAGGTCACCAATCCTGGTGGTGCCTGTTTTGTCTTTTGGCACTCTGAAATTCTAAAATAAATACCATTAATATAGCAAAGGTGTAGAGCAGCTAACCTTTTCTTCATGAAAGATAACACTGTAAGTATAAAATAGTGATAATGAAAGCTATGGCACAAGTCTCCAGTCAGAATCAAGAGGGGTGCTGTCCCAAGGATGCCTGCCAGGCAGCGGGGCACTCAGGAGTCAGTATCTGAAGTCTGACCAACCACAGAACCAGGCCATGTACTGGAACCACTCATACCAGCTGGCTAAGAGGGGGGAAAGATGGGAAACCCATAGGAGAAAAAGAACTCTAGTTAACTGACCTTCAAGAATCAGGGAGGTTGAGGAGTCCAGCACAAACCATGAGGAGGAGGAACAGGGAGGAAAAGTGAAAAAGAAGGAGGAGAAAAAGGAACAGTAGCCATGAATGAGTGCTTACAATGTGCCAGGTACCCTTTATCTACATTATTATTAAATGCCATATATATAATATATATATAACCTTCAAGAATCAGGGAGGTTGAGGAGTCCAGCACAAACCATGAGGAGGAGGAACAGGGAGGAAAAGTGAAAAAGAAGGAGGAGAAAAAGGAACAGTAGCCATGAATGAGTGCTTACAATGTGCCAGGTACCCTTTATCTACATTATTATTAAATGCCATATATATAATATATATATAACATTAAATATAATATACTCAGAGTAGCAATATGGTCATTAAACCCAAATGCAGTAGATATGGGGGGCTGTACAGCATGAGGCAGGGGAAGAGCAGAAGAGAGACTTAGGATCACAGACTTAAGAGCCAGACCACCTACCAGTCATCTGGCCACTGACTAAGCTATGTGATGCCTGGCGAATGCTTACATTAACCATTCTTTCAGTCCTGGCTGGTGGCACAGTGGATTAGACACCGGTCTGCAAACCCAAAGGTCGCTGGTTCGATTCCTCAGCCAGGGCACATAATGAGCTTGCAAGCCAGGTCTCCAGCCAGGTCCGTAGCTGGAGGCAGGTGCAAGGCAACCATACATTGATGTCTCTCTCCCTCTCTGCCTCTCTCCCTTCCCCTCTCTCTGAAAATAATAAATAAAAGCTTTTAAAAAAAATAATCATTCTTTCTGCAAAATGGGAGGAGGGGATAGAGGAGAAGATAGAGAAAGGGGAGGGTAGAAAGAGACAGGAGAGAAGGAGGGAACAGGAGAGAAGGAGGGAACAGCGGAGGAGGGATAGGGGGATTGAGGGGGAGAACACCACCTAGTTCAGAGGGTTATCTGGGAGGTTTCATTGCCTGGCACTTCCCAAGCCCTTTTACGTGACTGATATTATTACTACTTTAACCAATGAATAAGTAAACTGAGACTTAAGAGATATTCCTATCACAGGCAGGTAGATAGTGTTTTTGCTGTTTCTTGACTTCCTCAAATATTATCTACTACCTATTCTGCCTCCTTTAATATTAAATACCTTAAATGTAAGAAAACAAACATATTTAACACAGATTACAGTCCCACTGTATTTACTGATTACTAAAACAATAACTATTCTCAGTTTGTTAACAATTTTATCGAGGTTATCATTTTTGGGCTTATCCTTGACTTCCTAACTTAATGGTCATGAATGTTAAACTGATTTCTTCTTATTTGCTTTGCTTTGCTCATTCTTGCACTGTATCATTAGTGCTTCATAATCTAAAAACCACTGCAAAAGACACGTCCCAAAGTAGCAGTGCTCAAAGTGTAATCCAGGGAACCTTGAGGGAACCCAATACCCTTTCAAGGAGTCCAAGAGGTCAAAACAATTTTAATAATCAATATTAAGACACTATTTGCCTTTTCACTCTCATCCTTCCAAGACTACACAGTGGAGTTTCCCAGGGGCACAACACCTGTGCTACTACAACTGAAAATGTAGATGTAGATATGAGAAGTTGCTAAAATGACAACTTTAAATGGAAGTTGCTAAAACCATGCCACATTTCTTGATAATTTTTGTTTCAGAAATACAGCTATTTTCATAAAAGTGTTATGTTAACTGTAACATAGCATTTTAAATGAAATACATATTTTTTTAAATTTCTCTACTTCAAGTTCTAATATGGTCAATAAATGAAAGCCCTTCCCTTCTATTTTTTTAATTGTTCGTTTATCAAGAGAACTATTTCTCTTGTTTCATGGTCAAGAATCCCAGGTCAGGTCAGTGACCAACTCCCATGAAACTCAACCCAAAGAAATTCTTTACATTCCAAAATCACTTCAAACCAGCCTGTTCAGCTCCTCAAAACCTTGCATGGACTCGTAATATTTTCTGCGGAAGTATTCATGTGCCTTCTCTCTGGGTTCAGTCACAGCAAACTTTAAGAACTGCAAGCCGCAGGGAACAGCCAACGCTAACAACATAGAGTTGGAGATCCCTGGCCCAAAAGCCACACATCTGAGGTTTCGTCAAATGCTGGAAGCCATGGCAGGTATTCTCAACACCAGCATCCTTCCTGACTGATCGAATGAAAGCTTTTTGAGGTTCTCAATAATTTTTCTGAGCACTTCCTACAACCACCACTTTCGGTAGTTGAGCAGCTCATTATTTTCAAGCAAACTCAACTCCCACGAAAAAACCTTTAAGTTCATCATAGAAGAAAGGGATTATTTCTTAACTTTTTTGCAACACAATTGTTTTTCTCATAAGAACATTAAATAGATCAGCAATAGACATGATTGCATGTGGATCCTAAGTGAATTTCCAGCCTAAGGGTTCGTGGCCTCCATGGTGGCCGTGCAAAGGGGTTGAGAATGTGGACCCAGACTACAGGTGACAAGTCTTGTCTCCATCATTTAATACCTATGTGACCTTTGGCAAATTACATCACCTGTGTCTCAGCCACTTCATCTCTAAAATGCGAAGAATACTAGAACCTACATTATAAGGTCATGCGTGGTGGGGATCAAATGGCAAACCCTAAGCTCTCAAGAAATATTACTACATTTTTTCACAGAGATTTTTCAATAATGTCAAGATTTTGTGATTTTCCTTTTCTCCTAAATATTACCGGAGGGTCTGAAAAAATAAAGATAGTACTCATAAAGTCCCCATACAATAAGTGTTATTACAGCATATTCCAAGTGGGGAAAGTGAAGCTCAATAAATAGACGTAATAGCAGCCAGTGATGTCATAAGGATGTAAATTCAGAAATCCTAAGTTCGGTAATTGTGCTGTTCTCCTCCACTTTTTCATCCACCTCAACACACAGGGAGGAATCTAGGCTGAAGGTTGTTGACAGAGGACTGTGAGGCCCACAAGAACAGGTGTCCTGACTTCCTCAGCTCCTGTACCACAACCTGGCACACAGCAGGCGCAAAGGCCAGACTACCCAGTGAATGAAGACACACCCGACAGGGAGAGAGCACAGGATCAAAGTCACTTGGTGCTCCCCTCACTTCCTGTGATTTGCCCTGAGCTTCACCTTTAAAGTTACCCAAAACTTCGTACTTCCCTCATGCTTGGCCTCGGAGTTCCACTAATTGCTTTGTTTCTGGAGGACTGAACTCCATCCTCTTTACAACAACTATTTATTTTTTTTTGAAGTCTTAACTGGTTCATTAAAATGAGTTGCTTTTGTTCTAATAAGCCAAACATATGTAATATAATTAATTCAGGGCATTATCCAAAGTAAATGTTTAAAGAAACCTGAAATATTATTAGTTCAAACATTGGATTTACCTAGCAATATATGCCATGCGCTTTATTCATTTATTTATTTATTTAACAGTGTGCTGAATGAAAGGACTTAGGTTTTTTTTTATCCTAATGTTTAATTCATAGTGGCATTAAATATTTATGAAGCTCCCTGTCATTTTGTTTAGTTAACAGACTGGATGGTTCAGTTCGTTGGCTAAGAGAAGGCAGTGCAATTTCAGCAAAGGAAGGCTCTTTACCTTTTGAAAAATGTGCTCAAAGGGTGAAATACAATTTTTTGAAAAATGTAACATCTTTGGGTCTCATGCATTATCCTAAACTTATCAGATAGCTCTTTGGGACTGCACCACTCTTTTGTGGGCCTTACAAAACAAGGGGTCCCTTAGGCATCTCATTAGTTATCATGGAGCTGACTCTTTTACTCATCAAGTTACTTGAATTTCAACTTGGACAGCAATGGAATCTACTCTCAGTGGGTCAATTTCCACAGGATGACTTTTTTATATCCTCAGCTAGGAGATTCATTTCCTAGCTAAGATATTTTTCATATGTAAAATGTGGTTTTACTCATATTTCATTCATTGTCATTTCAGGAAAGTGAATACTTTTCTAGATAAGTGAACTTTGAGGAATCTTTCAAATTTGAATTTTTTTTTAATGTATTTTTGGCCCTGGCTGGTGGCAGAGTGGATAAGGTGCCAGCCCGTGAACCCAAAGGTCACTGGTTCAATTCCCAGCCAGGGCACATAATCAGGTGGCAAGCCAGGTCTCCAGCCAGGTCCTTAGCTGGAGGCAGGTGAAAGGCAACCATACATTGATGTCTCTCTCCCTCTCTGCCTTTCTCCTAACCCCTGTCTCTAAAAATAATAAATAAAATCTTAAAACAAAAAATAATTGAAACTGCCTTTAAAATTATATATATATTTTAAATGGAGAACAATATCCATAGTTTAACCTTTTCTTGACAATTCAGGATCATGACCTTAAACACAAATTTTTATATTGTATACAACTTGTGTCTGCCTTAGATATTCCTTCTCCTAACTCAATCTTATACCACTGCTGCTGTTTCTTTTACTGTCCTTCAATACCCTTTCGAGTTATTTTATTTTCTAGCAAATTCTCCACTTGGGCTCCCATGTCTACTTTCTGGCCTTCAGTATGCACAGAGTTGTGTTTCCAAACAACCGAAATTTTCATAAAATGTGAATTTACTTGAATTAAACATTATCCAATAGGAGTCCAAAGGACATTGATGAAAAAGAACCTAAGAACTAAAACACAGGCTTTCATTTAGAATTGAATAGTTATCTTAAAGATCATTTCAAAGCTAATCTTAAAAGATCCTAAATAAATCCTTAGTGTTTTTCATCTCTAAGACAGAATCAAGGAGTAATATTAAATTCCTATTTTATATGACAGAGCCAAGAAACCAGAATCTTATTTACACAACACTCTAAGCTATCCTAAACAAGTTGTCTGTAACACCAATAAAGTAACACAAAGTGTCCCCCCTGATAATTCCAGCGGGTACCATACGTAGTTATTATAGTATTATTGACTACATTCCTTATGCTGTACTTTTACATCCCCATGACTATTCTATAACTATCACTTTGTACTTCTTAATCTCTTCACCTTTTCCACCCATTACCCAAATGCCCCTCCCCACTGGCAAACACCAGTCTTGTTCTCTGCATCTATGAGTCTGTTTTAATTTTGTTTGTTTATTTTGTTCTTTGGATTCCACATATAAGTGGAGTCATATGGCATTTTTTTCCTCTGACCGCCTTATTTCACTTAGTGAAATACTACCCTCTAGGCTCATCCATGCCATTGCAAATGGAAAGTTATTGCAAAATAAATAAATATATAAAAATATATAAAATACATACTTTAAGGACACAAAGTCACATTTAAATTAAATGCATATATACCTTTAGGGCACATTAAACGGAGCCAGCAAAGTCTTCCAGAAAAATGCAGTCACCAAAGCCACGCCTTAGCTTGCCATGTAATCACTCTAACCCACTGCCTTGGATGAATAGTAAGAATCAGAATATCTACATCACAGAGGTCATTTGATAATAAATGAAATAATCACAGAGAATATTTCCTGAGATATAGTGGGTACACAATGACACAATTAGTAGTAGCTAAATTTTCAAATTAAGGCACATTAAAGGTCATAAAATGTGATCTCCAAATTTAAGAGGAGAAATTCGAATCCAAGAAAGTGAATATAAAATGAGGTCAACAGAGGACAATGTATTATGTAAAGCCTACTGCTTATTTACAGAAGCAGAGGAGCCTGGAGTAGAAACAGAATTTAGGCTTTTACCTGCTTACACACCTGCCTCAGAGTGGTGAATATGAGTATTCTTGTCATCAATCATGCTGAGGGTGGGTGGAAAGCTTATTACATGTCCATGCCTTCTAGAAAACGCATGGAAAGATGAATGATGGAGATGAACAGATGTATACACGCATAAATAAACACATGGTTGACTGGAAATGATTATTAAAAGTATGACATCAAGTAATTTCAGAGATGATTTTACATATTTTATCTAATGGATATTCAGTCAGGAAAAACTTTCCTTTTTACATTTTTTTTAAAGATTTTTTTTATTCAGGCTCAGTCTCTTCCTGTTTTTCTTCTATCAAAATGGGGTTTCATTTTCCTTCAGATTTAAGTCCAGATTGTGGCGATGGCGCCCTGCCTGCGGAGCCCCCTGAACAGATCGCACAGCCTGTGTACCAACAAGAAGAGTTTCCACTCCCGGAAGAGGTTGTTTATCCGTTAATGCCATTCAGGTACACTGCTCAGTCCTGTCTGCACCCATCATGGCTTCAAGTGGAAGCGTGTCTGCTGGAAAAGATATTTGGTCCAAGAGGAGTCTTCCTTCCAACCTTCCAACAGGATTTCAGAGTCCAGGTGGAGATGGGACAGCTGGACCCTGAGGGCAAGGTTGAAATCGGGATCTTGGGGAATCCCTTGGACCGGCTCCGGGCCAAAAAGATGATTCACCTCTTGATTGCAAATTCCGGAAGCAGGACCTATATGGGCTCCCTGATGCTCAGCTTGGAAGCCATGCAGAATCTCGAAGGAAGAAATGATAATTTCCATGTTTCCCGCCCTGCTGTGGAGATGGCCAACCTGGATATTGCCTTTGCATTACTGGAAATAGGTCACGAGACTCCCAGGAATCTATTCTCATTATAATATGATCCTTGTCATTAGCACCTCAGTGCAAGGGCGTTGGTCTGGGTCAGGAGCCTTGTCCTGAAAGGCTGCTGCTCCTGCGCCTGTGACTGAGGGGAGACAGTGTCAGTGCTCCACAGCCCTTCTCCTGCACAGACACTTGTTTAAAAGATGCAAATCTGAGTCATAATAAAGAAAATTTTAAATAAAAAATAAAAGATTTTTTCATTCATTATTTTTAAAAAGAAGGGCAGGGAGGGAGGAAGAAAGGGAGAGGAACATCAATGTATGGTTGCCTTTCACCTGCCTCCAGCCACGGATCTGGCTGGAGACCTGGCTTGTAACCTGGTTATGTGCCCTGGCTGGGAATTGAACCATCGACCTTTGTGTTCACAGGCCAGTGCCTATCCACTGAGCCACCAGCCAGGACGAAGGAAAAACTTTTAACAGTAAAGTCAAACATTGAGCTTGACTGCACAAGATCAGCCAAGGCTTCCTTAGTAAACACAGAACCACAGGGATAGAAATAGGAAGGTCATTTTAAGCTTGGGGCACTACATGAATAAAATAGAAGGTATGGGAGCACAAATTTGAGTAGTAAGTAGAGAATAAAATTATAGAGGAAGTTTTGTTTTTAAGTCTATCAAGTGGAGATTATTTTATTCCATTGTTTGAATCAACAACTTAAAAGTCAACAACGTCTTCATTCTGTTTAATCAGACTCTCCTATCTGTCACTTTAAACCATTTCCATCTGTTGAGGTGAAGGTTGTCACTTTTAAAAGATACTTTTGCTAAAAATAGTTTGAGAATGTGGATCATATCTTTAGGCCAAATGATGCATATTCCTTTGCTTTCCCCACTGTGCATAAAAATCCTTAAATGTAATTGTTGAAAATCTATGATAAAGCCTGAAAACAACCCAGATGTCCCACCATTAGCAAAGTGGTAAATAAATTATAACACAATCTCATAATGGAGTACAGTGTATCCATAAAAAGGAATCAGAAATATTCCTCTATACTACTATTTTATATACTGTAATCTCCAAAATATAACACTCAATCAAAAATAAATAAATAAAACAAAAAATAAACCTCAAGGTGGAGGAAAGTTTGTATAGTGGTATGGCATTTATCTAAGAATAGAAGGGTAAACCATAAAATTAAAATAAGAAATATGCCTGTAAAGGGAAGGAGAGAAGAAGAGAATAGAGCAATGGCTCAAAGATAGAAGCCACATTTTGAATACACCTTAGATTTGACTTTTGGACCATGTGAGTATTTTATATGCTTATAAAAACTTAGGCCCTGGCTGGTGGCTCAGTGGATAAGGTGTTGGCCTGCGAACCCAAGGGTCACTGGTTCAATTCCCAGCCAGGGCACATAACCAGGTTGCAAGCCAGGTCTCCAGCCAGGTCTGTAGCTGGAGGCAGATAAAAGGCAACCATACATTGATGTCTCTCTCCCTCTCTGCCTCTCTCCCTTCCCCTTCTCTCTGGAAATTAAAAAAAAAAAAATAGGGAAAATAAAATGAAACATATGAACCCCACCAGGTGTGCAGCTGGTGGTATGAACACATGGAGAATGATGATTCTAAGCAACCGAAAACATAGTAATGTTACTGTCACATCCCCATTCCTTCTGAGGTATACCCCAAGAATACAAACAAGTGAAGAAAAACAAGTTTAAACTGTTTTCTGCTCATCATATCATTGATGGTAGCATTAGCATTGTTGTCTGCGAATACTGTGCATTAACAGAGATAAAACAAACAGGTAATTCTGTGACATTCTAATCATATTATATGATGTACCCTAAGAACCACCATTCTCAGCAAGGAAGAAGGAAGACACAGATACACTTTTGTCATCCAAAGAGGCTTTAAGCAATGACAAACCCAGAGTAAGGACTACTCCTAGTGTCCTGATCATAGTCATAAAAGCGCATTTCTACTAAACAGAACCACTGTTTCTTGAAACAGACAACTTTAGGTCTTCAGGATAAAATATTCCAGATGAAGAAAAAAATTTTCTAATGTCATGTCAACATGTGTCTAAACCCATGAGTTAAGATACTATCTTACAAAAAGAAGACAACCAGACATTTGTATCTCTTGATACACAGTTACACTTGATATAGTTTTCACACATACTAAAAAATGAACTTGAATATGATAAATCTAGAGTCAACCAATTAACAGGAAAACAAAAGAAAATGGGAATAAAATTAGTTGTGGGGGAAATCTTCCATGATTTAATAACTAGGTCTCTTTAACAAATAAATTTCAAGGGACAGAGAGAGAAAATAAAGAAAGAATAGGGAATAAGGGGGAATGTAATGAAAGAAGGAGAAACTAGGGAAACTGAAGGATAGAGAGGCAGAGAGAGACAGGAGAGAAAGAAGGGAGGGAGGGACTTGAAAAGTCTTAAAAGGAATATCAACCAACTGTAATGTATAAATCATACTTGATTCCTGATTCCAACAAACTGTTTAAAAATTATAAAATTTATAAAACAATATAAAGTCTGCACACTGCCTAAATATTTGAAATGAAGAATTATTAGCATTTTCTAGACTTAATAATGGTAATACAGATGTGTTTTTTAAAACCCTTCTTTAAGCTTCTAGAAGTACATACTGAAAAATTTATAGATAAAATATAATTCAGCAATGTGTTTCAAATAAAGAATAGGAGAGTGGTCTGGGGTGTGCATAGGTCAGGACTAGCTATGGGTTCATAAATGTTAGGGTTAAGTAATGACTTTTGGAGGTTTACTAGGTATATTATTCTTTTTAACACTTACATGTGTGAAATTCTACATATTACATAAATATAGGACATTCAGTAGCACTGTGAATACTCAGTACATAGAGCTTCATTCTGAAATACAATCCATTACTAAAAGTAACCAGGACTCCTTGAAAAAAATGGGTTCTCTCAAGTGTGAGAGTAGAAAAGCACAGGGCAAGCCTAGAACTTCTTGTACCAGGAAGCAAAGTCATAAATAAATGATGATGAGAGCAGTTAAAATGACATAGGAACCAGCTTGACAGGCCCTTATTGGTCAAATTTGGGTCAATTTAGACATAAAAATAATAACAATGATTTATAAAACATTAACTGAGGAAAGGAAGCCTTCAGTTCATTGTGGTATTCAATAATAATAAGAGAAAAGGAAAAAATTATTACAGCAGATCATTATTTATCAAACGCCAGTTTAAATGTTACTTCAGGCAAGGATGACAAATGCATGGTGAAACCTCTGGGGAATAGCTTAGCACTGACAAACAGGATTTTCACCCAGTCTCAAGGATTGTGACTGAATGCTAAGTGCATGTAGGAAAAGATATCTTTACAATGGGAGTTTGGGAAACATCTCAACCAAGTGGTCAAGCTTCCAACTCCAATGAAGGAACCATCCTGCAACGCGCCCCTCCTCGGATCATAAACATCATTTATGCAGTGTATGGCCAAAAATGTTTAACTGGTCTCTAGTCATTAAAAAAACAGACAAAGTAAGAATTCTGATTTGGATTCTTCAAAAATATTAAACCAAAAAGAGAGAACCTGATCTAGATTCAAAACAACACAAAGGTGAGCCCCAATGCAACATACAACCTTTGCTTGAACTGAGGAGGAGATGAAGGAAAAAGGAGGCTATGAAGGAAAGTGGGACAATTAGGAAAATTTGAACAGAACCTTACTAAATATCATTTTGTCTCTCGGTTCAGTTTCTTAAGCGTTATATTTGCATTTTGTTACAATCAAAAATGTGAGTGCCTATCTGATAGCACAACATACACAGAGGTAGATGCAGAAAGACAGAAAACATTGGTTATAAAATGTTAACGGATGACTGCATCTCCATGGAGGCTGTTTGGGTGTTTGCTATATGATCCTTTCAACTTTGCCATGGTGAAGTTTTCAAAATAAAAAGCTAATTAAAAAAAAAAAAAAGTCTGGTTAGTGACACCTGCATAGTGTGCTACGTACCGGTATTGGAGTGTCGTTTCCTTTGCTCTTTGGGGTCCTGTCCTTGGAGCTCTCTTTCTGATTGAGAGCTTGCTCTGCAAATGACACCTCCAGGTTGATGTCTGTTTCAGGGGCAAGTGCCTCCTCGGGCACCAGCTTCTGCTCACCATCCCCATCAACGAGGCCAGATGCCTGGTCTGGGGAACAAACCAAAACACTCAGTTCACATGCATTACTCCTTTTTCATTTTCTTCTTTTTTTTCCCTTTACACCGAATGCATTGCCTATATAAAAACCTTTGTAAAAAGTATGCTCAAGGAATCCTACCAGCGGTGCATGGTATTAGGGGTTGGGGGATTGAGGGCTGGGGAAACGTGGAGGGGGAAATGTGGTGATTAGAATTCTACAGTTCAATGTGGAATCTTTCTTTGGAGTCACAATTCTTAGACCAGGTCCACTTCCCAAACACTGCTGATTAATCTCAAGCTCTCAATGAAAATCCTCAGAAAAATTGCATAGACTTGATTGCTGTTTTACTTACATTAGCTGTCATCTGTCTTAGACCTAGCAAATAGGCTATTTCACTTCCTCAGAGCAGAGCACATTCCTGAACTAAGGCTTGTCCCATGCCCTGCATTTTTTCATTCTGGAATGCTACCTACCTATCACAGCAAAAATTTCCAAACAAGAGTTACTGCCAAAATCTTATCGCTATAGGAGTCAGTTCTAGAGGTACCTGGTACAGGTATCAAAGGGTTTGGCACCTGATTGTACCAAAAACTATAAAATAAAAGGTCCTACAACTATAAACCTACTCAAGTAACTACCAGACATTTACATCATTTTAAGAGTATAAATTCAACATTTTTTTTGTTTGTTTGCTATTAATTCTACAAGAGAATAAAAAATATTTGGAAACCATTTTGCTGAAAACACCAGCTTTAGGCGTTGGAGGAAATACTTTGAAATTTTACTGGTTGATAAGTTTTTGGTTTTCACACAACTCACATTTTTAAAAAGACCCTGGAAGCAATAACAGGATAACAATTATTTCCTCGTTGCAGACCTTTAATTCACAGGGAGCAGAGCTGAATTACAAAATAAGCTTACACAGTGCATTTACTTATTCCATGCTAATATAATAAGGTGATGAAAGATAGTTCATTTTTGCATTTAAATAATGCCCTATATACATATTAAAGGTATAGACAATATATTTACAGTCATTTCAATTAAAGACAGCAAATTGTGTTTTACACAAAAGAAAAGTAAGATTAATCATCTCCACTCCCAGAGCTGGAGTTGTGTGACCTGAGCCACCACACAGGACCTGGAGCTCAGATGTGCGGGGGCTGTTACTCTGCTGTTGGGTTCTTTAAGTCTGAGCAAGTAGCCCCACATTTCCACTTTGCACTGGGCCCTGCAAACTGCAAACCTGGTCCCAGAAGCCTCTCACAATAATGAAAGGAACTAAACATTTACCTACATCAGTTCCAAAAATAAAAATAAATTGGTAGCTCCTTGACAGTATTTATCAGAATAATTAGACTTTCATTTCAGTTCGTTTGGACTCAAATGTCAAAGCCCAATTTTAGTTTTATCTTCCCACTGGTTTACTGTGACCACGTATGTTGGTTTCTCAGCAAACCTTTTTAAGAAGGAAAAAAAAGATTAGCCATTTTCTTAAATTAGAAGCTCCCTTTCCAGAATGTAACTGTTTATGGATAAGAATTTTAAAACCATTCCCTTTTCTCTTCAACACCCCCAAGTTAGAGTTACAATAAATACCATCCCACACCTATGCAATGTCCTGTACTGAATTCAAAACTGAGTAGAAAAATTGTAACTCTTACAATATAATATATGCAAAGCACAAATTTTCTCTAACATGTGGACAGATTTTTAAAAAATGTTCATAAAAGCTCAAATGGTAAATCACACTCAGAGAAGGTAACAGGAAAACAATTGCAGAATTAATACAGAGGTGCTGCCACCAGAAATGGATAGTTTATTGGTTGACTAAAGTATCTATTAACCAATTATCTACTCTTAAACAGAAAAGTTAAGAGAATGCTGAAATAAACCTTCCGGCTCTCAAAGTGTTCAACTGTAAATAATAGAATTTATTTAATCTGCTCTCCTTTGGTTTTGAAGTGGTCAATAGCACTGGGTTACAAATATTTTACACAGCTCCTTGAAGTTTTTCAATTGTCTGAAATAGCCCAAGTACCCTTATTTTTTTTAATAAAATAGAATTTTCATTGCTTCTTGGCCTTTTGGCTAAGATCGAGTGTAAAAAATAGAATTTTCCTTCCTCCATAGAAATCAAAAAAGAAAACGAGAAAACATACGTATCAATATGAAGGTTTTAAAAATTAGTAAGGCATTATTAATACACACTGGATCTTTTGTATACACAGAGTGGTATCATTGGATGAAAAGTTAAGATTACTTCTTAGCAGGGGATTAATTTGAAATGTGACAATACTTGCAACGTTCCCATTTTGTTACTTTTTCATTTAGAACAAGTATCTTTGATGGAACGTATACAAAAGCCCAAGTGTAAGAGAAACATTTACAATAGACTGTGGCATGCTTGCATTCAGATTTCCAGCCAAAAAAGTTCCACATTCGACCTCTATAAAGTATTTCCATGGATCTCATCCAGATGCTTTCAAAGTTTGCCTAACACGGGTTAATTCGCTGGCTAGCGAAAGGGCAGTGGCACGGCCCGGAGCAGGTGCAGTAGTAAAGACCCCGTGACTTGGATGGCATTGCACACATTCTCTCACTGTTCTGACTGGAGGCTCCATCAGAGCTAGAAGCTCTTCATACCATTCCAGCAAAGGCAGATGCCCGTCAGGTGGCAAGTTTGCCTCGCTCCACTCGCCTACTGCAAGCTAAGCTGGGAAGGGCTCACATAATGAGCTTGTCTTCTGGAATGTCTATTTATACAGCATCACCATCTCTGGCAAGGAAGGAAAACATTGTGAAAAGACATTTCCTCGGTATTCATTCAGTGATTGCCAGTCACTGATGCCCAAAGCCTAAAGCTTACTGACATTGGCACAATGGGTTCATCCGCCTCTCTCAATGACCCAGCTCTCTAGCAGGTCAGCACTGAGTATTCTAGTTCACTTGCCATTTCTGTGTTTATTGGTACGTAGACTTGGGAAACCTCTGGTAATTTCATTCTGATAAAAAAGCAGGCCTGTAAAGAAACCTCCGCAGAATAGTAAAAGCAAGTGCTTGTGTAGGTATCAATATTAAACATGCATGTATGTACGTATAAACGCAATTATATACATACACAGGAGACCAGGAAAATTCTCAGAAACGCATGGAAGAGGAAAAAAAACTACAGGTACTGGATGCTCCAAGACTCCAAAATGCCCTGTATAATCTTGGACTAACTTCTGGTTTCTTTAGAACATTGGGGAACCCTTCCCAGTCTTTCACAGTCTACCTGATCCTCCTGCCCCACTATTTCCAATCCAAATACAATACTAATGGCAGGGACACTCTGGATGCCAGGTGTTAGAAACATAAGCAAAAGGACAAGTCCCCAAGTTAGAATGCCAGAGCTACAGACCACCCTTATTTTAATTTTTAAGCAGCAACACATTAAAAAGTAAAATTTCAAGCTTAAATCTATTACTTTAATTTGGAATGTTTTTCCTTTTTGTGAATAAATGAAACAGCTATAAATTCTTTATTCATAAGTACTAGTAAAGTCTTAATATTTCTTTTCACCTATGCCTTGAATTTCTAATCTATTTCTCAAATAACAGATGGAGAAGAGGAAAAGTGTGTTACGTAAAGGAGAATTATAATCAACTGTACAAAATATCTTAAGTGTTTTATAAAGTTTTTCTAAATGTTCTGAAAAGTAGTTCACTAATAAATTAAGAACTTATGATTTAAGCACAAGGATTCAAATTCACTGGCTCTATTTTCTGGCTCTATGGCCTTGGGAAAGTAACTCCATCAATTCTCTCATCTGTAAAATGAGTTAAGAGCAATGCCTACTACATTGAGTTCTTGAGTATATTAAATTAGGTAAACATCTCCACATAGTGCCTGCCTATGGTAAGCATTCCGGAAAAGTGTCTATGTATAAAGATGTCAGAACAGATACACAAACATAAACCTATAATTCTCATCATAATCATTATCAAAGTGTCACTACACGAGGTCTATCAGGAAAAACTCTAGCCACTGTTATATATAAGGAGAATGGTTTGCACCACATTGATGTAACCTGGCAGCCAAGTAAAGAGGGCTGGAATATGCCTGTGTGAACACTGACAAATTCACTGTATTAGTCGATGGGGACAGCAGATGCTGCTGAGTGAGAATAAGTACTGTGTGGCCGTCACATTCAGAACAACTGAGTGAGGAGTAATGAATCTGCATCAAGTTTTGCATTGAGCTTGAACATTCTTCCTCAGAAACTATTTAGGTGATGCAGAAGGCCACAGCTGTGGGCAACTGGTGACTGGCAGCTTCACCACAACAACACATCTGCTCACGCATCACAACTCATGCAGTTTGTTGTAAAACATCAAATCACCCAGGTGACTCAGCCCCCTAGAGCCTAGATTTGGTGCCCTGCAACTTCTCACTATTCCCAAAACCAAAATCTTTTTGAAAAGGATTTCAGACCATTGATGAGATTCAGAAAAATATGATGGGGCAGGTGATGAAAACTGTGTAAAGTCCCAAAGCACCTACTGTGAAGGGAACTGACACATCACTGTCCTACGTACAATGCTTTTTGTATCTTCTTCAATCAATGTTTCTATTTTTCATATTACACAGCTGGATACTTTCTAGACAGACCTCAACCTTCTGTAACTTTCTACTTGGATACCTCAAATTACTATTTCAATAAAATTTTCTTACTAGAATTAAAAGTGAATGTTTTAAAAGGCTGTACCTGCTTGTTATACTAATGAATGGAAAAGAAACCACAAGAGAACAGGTCCAACATACCATCTTTTCCGTGGTATTTGTTTTCATTTGTTCCGACTGACTGCAATTCAGGGCCATCTGGAACCTAAAGATAGAAAATGGGCCACTTAGTCATCTCCGGCTCACAACCAGAAAAACAGTATTGTAAATACTTCCATTACTAACCTTTACCACATAAGAAAGGTATTCCAAATCATAGTGATCACAAGGAAACAGGTACTAGGTTTATAATCAATGAAGATTTGATTACTCACAAATCAACAGACACAATACTGAGCACTATGGTGAACGTAAAAAGTGACAAGAGTGTCCCTGCCATCAAGGACACTGCTACTTAGCTGAGGGGGAAGACAGCATATGAAAGAGCTAATGATATCCATCAATAGATGAGTAAACAAACAAGATGTTCTATCCACACCAGGAGATGTTACTCCGCAATGAAAAGAAATGAAGTACTGATAGATGCTACCACATACAGGAACCTTGAACACATCATGCTCAGTGAACGGAACCACTCATAAAGACCCCTTATTGTTTCATTTCTATGAAGCATGCAGAAAAGGCAAACCATAGAAACAAAAAACAGATTAGTGGTTGTCTTGGGGGTAAAAAAGAAAAGGAATGACTACTAATGGGTATAGGCTTTCTTTTGAAAAGGATGAAAACATACTAATTGATTATGGTGATGGTTGTAAATATGTGAATACCCTAAAAAAAAATCACTGAATTGTGGGTTTTCAATGGGTGAACTGGATGGTATGTGATTTATATCTCCATAGGGCTACTATAAAACAAAACTACCAGCTGACATATAGGTAATAAAGGAGAAATCTTTGAATTTTTTAAAAAGCTAGTGATAAATATGAGATAAACAAACTAAATTAGCAAACAGTTATTAAGAACACAGATATGCAAAGGGATTCCATTTTCAAGGGGTTGGGGCAGTGACACTTGAGGAATGCTGTCCTCCAAGGGTTTACAGACTCAGTAAAATGTGGTGAGTACCCTCACCCTCAAGTGTGGCCAGGTGGTACTTCCTCCTTCCCAAGTCAGGCTTCGGAGCAGGCTCAGTAATCAGGAAGGGGGGACTAAGACTAGATCGATCACACGCAGAAGTCTACCGGAATGATTTTTTTTTAATATCACGAGATTGGATCTTAATCTCTACATAAAAGAAGGGTGGCCTTCGTAGTTCCCCCCACCATACATTTCACCTCAGGTTGAGCCAAGGGCTCCTCCCTCCCTGAAGTCTAAGAAAAGCCTAGAAAAGCATGGGGCCAGGTACAGAGAGACTGGGACTGCACTTCTCAGAGGCTGGCTGCACACAGGAGAGTGTAGGGCGACCACCCAGTGGTAGATGTGGCACGGGGATCATGGCACGACTTCAACCCCCCGCAGGTCTGAGCAATGCCACCCTCCTTCCTCTACCCACCGGCCCACAGAAGGTTAACCCTCTGGCGCACAATGCACACAGGGAGTGATTCTAACCTTACACATGAGCCCGTATTTTAGAGCATGTGGTTGGAATTGTTTTCCTTAGCAATTGAAGATGACAGTGCAGATGGTACTCATTTCTGTATTCTATTTCCCAGTGTCAGCAAGGGCTTCACGAGGAAGCACTTGAGAGGGAAGAGCTGAACACGTGCTTGTGCGAGAACCGAAGAGCTGCAGGTGAAGAGGGCCGGCCCGTGTTTGCCGGAGGGATGGAGGGGTGGTTCTAATGGCGGCAGTGTTTCCTTAAAGGCATGCAGTGTAAGAGGGTTAACATTATTTTACGTTACTTGTGCTGTTTCTCTTCATGGCTCTATCCCATGATACAATCCATCAATTACCTCGGGCTCAAACCTGTAGTTTACGCATTACCAGGGATTTGCTTAAAAATCCTGTTTCTAGCACTGAGTAGCAACAGCGTCTTGGAAACTGGCTTGAATCCCATGGTATGTATTGATATTTTGCTTGGTCTCAACTCTCTGCCCCTCCACCCTTTTACTTCCTCCTACCTCCTTTAATTGGGAAGGAAATGTCATAATACTGTATTTCCTTTCCATTAATTTTTCTAACAGCTGGAAATAGTCCAGTCCTTTAATTCCAATGGATGTACCAAACAGCCATGGGTGATAAGCAAGAGACCTGCCTGGAACAATCCAATGGCCCCAAAACTGTAAAGTAGAATGGATTTGATCCACAATTGACTATGCAAATGGAGCAGAAATGTGCAGCTAATAAGGATTTCTTAGAAGAATGAAATGGCTACAAAAAGCAGAAAACCTCTACGTGACAGAAAGATGCCTCAAAAATAAGCCCTCTCGTATCCTCATTTTTATAGAGTCATGAAATATTTGTCATATTTTACTATAATGTGACCAGAGTCTCCTGTTTGGATTACTTCATATCAGGACTATGTATGAAAACCCAAACATGGCAGGATGCATAGTGGTTAAAAGCTCATACTAAGAGACAAATTTGGGTTTACTACCCACAGACCATTGAGCAATTGCGACTATTAGCCTCAGCCATGGGATGAAAATGGTAATACTTCACTCAAAAGACAGCTATAAGGATTCAATGAGGTAAGGCAAGTAACAGTTAGCATAGTAAGTATCCAGCGGTGGTGGCAATCAGTATTCCTATTGTTATCGTTGCAATAATTGTTTGAAATTCCTTTTGTTTGCTCTCATTCCAACCATCCTACTGAGTTTTCTAGGCCAAAGCTATTCAGTGTTATTAAGAACAGACCAAAAAAAAAAAAAAGACCAGAATATAAATCATCTTTAACCCCAAGAACACCATTTAGTTCAGCTCTTTTTTGTTTATTGTTCTTGTTTTGGTGTTTTTGTTTTGTTTTTTTAAGATTTTTTTTTTATTCATTACTTTTAGAGAGAAGGGCAGGGAGAGGAAGTAAAGAAGAGAAATATCACTGTATGGTTGCCTTTCACCTGCCTCCAGCCATGGACCTGGCTGGAGACCTGGTTTGCAGCCTGGTTATGTGCCCTGGGTGGGAATCAAACCAGCAACCTTTGGGTTCGCAGGCCAGTGACTTTCCACTGAGCCACCAGCCAGGGCTTGTTTTGTTTTTTGGTAGTAAGACTTTCTTGATGAAGGAATGATGTTATTCACATTTTGTGCAAGCTCTTTATGTCCTTATGAGCAGTAACATGTAGCCCACCAACTGGCTGTTTTGAGTCATACTGTTCTAGGCAACGTAGGTCTCTTGCTTTACCATGTCTTCCCTGACATCTTTTCATCCAGGAGTCCCATAGCTTTAGCCAGACTCCAACAGCTTCCACCAATAAATTAATCATTCTGACAAATATTTAATCATATCTTCTACGTGCTAGTCACCATGCTAAATGCTAGACACAAAAAGGAAGTTATTTCATGTTTCCCTGCTTTGTAATTCAGCTGCAATTGGCTCCCTCCCATCTCACTTCCAACATTGTCAGGTGAGTCTAGGAAAAAGCAAATATTCCTACAGGAGTTAATAGATAAGGAAGAATCCCCTACCTCCTGCTTTTCTGCAAGTAACAATTGGTGGTCACATTGTCAGGGGTGGATGGGGGTGTAGGACCACTCCTGTGCTCCAGTGATGCCTAACACAACCATTAGCACACTGAAATGCAACTTGCTTAATTTTCTGCCCCACCAGCATTAACTTCTAGAAGAAGGACAGACGTCGAGTCCCTTTGGGTCCCTGCCAGCACCAAGCTTCAGTGCCTAGCACGTAAAGTGCTCATCATATTTTTTGTGATTTAATTAAACTGGATTGGTCTAGTTGATTCTAAGCAATTATTCCTTCAGTTTAACATCAAAAAAAGAAAACCTACCTTTTCTGTTGACTCTGTCTGTTGAGCAAATATGTCTCTGACGTCGGGAATGTGGTACTGTTTGTTTTTTTTCCTTAAGGTCTGAGAGACGGTCTCTACCCGTTTCTGAACAGCTGCTGCCTGGGTCCGGGTTAACGTTGACAAAAACACCACACTCTCTTGGGGATCTCCAGCACTCTCTCCGAAGAGATTAGACAAACCGGCCTCCTTCAGCCACTCTTCTTCCAATTCGCCCTCTGAGATAAAAGAGAAAAATGGTACTTAAGATCACACAGTATAAGAACTTGAACATTTCTTAAGCTTTCAAAAAACTCTTACTGAGACTCTCTCATGGCAACCAAACCACAGTGCCCAGAATCACTGTCTGAAATTTGGACAACTGCCATAAACCACCACTGAGATATCCAACTGGAGATCCATTTCCTGTACGCGCAATTAAAAAATTTAAACGACTTCACATGTAATTAACCTAGAGAACTGCTCCGTAGATTAACTATGGGAAGACAACACTGTTCTCTTTCCAGAGATGAGCAAGCAACGAAAATAAAACTTACTCGCATCAAGTTATAGAAGAAAGTCAATTCCAGAGATATCCATTGAAGCTGTTTCATGGCTTACATTTACTTAGCAGCCCTGAGTTCAATGCTAATTGATGGAAAGGTTGGTTGGTTTGTTTTTCTGTTCACTATTGCTGACAGGGAGTGTGACGAGGAAGTCAAGAGCCCCTGGATATCAGGAACTATTCAACTTCAAATTAAATATTTTAATTCTAGTCAGCACATCATATTTGTGTTTTTCTTTTGTTGGTTGTTTACAAGTTGAAAAAAAGTTCTATGCAAAAAAAATAGATTATTGACAACAAATTACACGAGTAGATCAATTAAAAAAACTAAAAGCAGGGTGTAAAGAGTAAAGCAAATATTGTTTGAGCTCTAATGAAAACAATACAGGAAGAGAGAAAAGAAACTAGAATAGAGTCACACTAAGCACCAAGTTTATAGAAGAAAATGAAAGACCATCTACTTGGGCCACAAAAGACCTGTATCCATAACCCATTTCTGCACCTTCATAACCATGTCACTTTGGACAAGTTACTTGGCCACAAGCCCATTTCATTTTCTCATGGGTAACCTACGGCACAGCTGTCCTGACTGCCTCAAACCGAAGTGAGAATGTTATGAAGAACGAGCTTCTGCAAGGCTCTATTACAGCCTGTATCCCATGGTGCAGTACTGACTGGTTTTGCCTGTCTATCCTTCTACACTATGTAAACTCCCTGAGGGTAGATATTAAGTATTAATAACCTTGGCTTCAAGAAACATAATGTACTGCCAGACATTCTGCATGCCAGGCAACAAAAACTGTTTACTACTGACATAAAGTCAGTCATTACTATTAATGCTGTTAAGGTAGAACTCGGTGAGGTGCATAAAACCAAATTGCCAGGGAAAAAGCTGATAAAGTAAACAATGTTACAGTGTTGAATCATCTGCTCCATTAAAACATAGCAGTAAAACTCAATTTAAAGTTAAAGAAAAGGCATGGACGCGTCGGAAACACTTGCACTTCTTCTGGCTAATCACATAATGAACAGCAATCTCGGCATTTATTTTAATCTTGGGAAATTATGAAAGAGCTAATGGCACTGGGTCGGGCCTGCATGCTGTCTGCTGCAGAACTCTTTCTCCTCGTTCAGCGGATCCCTGGTATGCTGTGTCCATCTTCAAACACTGATGCAGAAAGGTTGAGATACTGTTATCACAGAGAAGCCTGACTCCGCTGTTCAAGTGAGAACAAAATGTGAGTACAATGAAAGCAAGCCCAAACAAAAGAAAGGATTGATTACAATTTTCTTCTACAGATGCATACAATGTTAAATTAAGAGAACTCTCCAATTTTTCTCTTTCAAGTATTATTGGCAAGTTTTTTAAGCAACGTGATAGCAAAGGAGAGAAACCTTTCTAGGGAGATTTTGCTGCTAACATATCTCAAAGCTAAGTCATTTGATTAGGAAATCTTCCACGGAAAAGGAGATCACCATTGGCAAGGTCATGTGGTACTGATGGTACCTCCTTCTGTTTGGAGCCATTTATGTCCACTTATATGCCAAAGATAGACTTACAGACTTATGGCTGGCCCCAAGCATAAAAAGAAAACCATATAATAGATGCCAAAATTGGGCATCAAAACAATGACTGCTTGAATTTAAGAGATTAAAAAAGCAGTATGAAATTTAGCGGGAGCTGGGGGTAGTTTTGCATGTTTCTTCCAGGACACCAAGTGTAGTAGTGGAGACTGTAGGAAATACGGCTGGAAAGAGATTTTTGAGAGAAATTAAGGACCAAACACAAGAAAGAAACAAATATAGAGGCTAAAAAGAGTACTAATGCCATCTTTCCGTGGTTCCAAATCTATACTCTTAGGTTAGCTGGCTAAACCTTGGCATGGTATCCAATGGGGGACACTAGAACGACCAGGATTGGGATAGTTCTGAAAACCACTAACAAGGAATGGTTCATGTGAATCTTTTTTCCTTCCAGAAAGGACTTGGTGAGCAGCAGAATAACTAACTAGCTTCAAACATATGAAATCCATCACGTAAAAATAGACTAGACTAGTTTCGCTCTTCCAAAAAGCAAAACTACGCATGTAAGTCAAAGGGAATATAGCAGATTGTAATCAATAAAGTATATAAAATATCCAAACAACTGGAGCTGACTGGCCAATGTAAAAACAGTATCACTGCAGAACTGTGAGCTTATTTGGTTAGGATACCACAGAAGGAATTCAAAGGGAGGTTAGATAATTCCAAAGATCAAGTCTAACATTACAATTCTATGAGGCAATAAACTTCGCCAACAAGATTGCAGCTGCATAAGCCTAAAGGAATTTACTCATGCCATTGGTACTTGGCAGTTGCATCCATAAATTTGTCACAAACAGTCATTTTCAAGTTGAAAGGTAACCTGTATCATGTTTTTTCAGGTTGCTCTAGCTTTAATTTTTATTGTTGTTCTCCTCTTCCTTTCCATGTATGCATCTCCCATAAGCACATATAAAAAAAAAAAGTTTTATTTAGTTAGTTATTACCATCAGGCTCTTTGACAACCATGACCTCTTGATCTTGTCTGTTCTCACTAGATTTCTTGATGTTTTCTAGTTCGGTGTAATAGTCCTCCATAGATAGTTCCTCCACAGAATCCTGGGAACTTGAGCGATCGAATGGAGGCTTCTCCTTTACTTTGGTGACTTCTTGGTTCATAGTGTACTGGCCATATCTACGGCTATAAATTAAGAAAAAACAAGGTTCATTTAGGACAATTTCAAGTTATCTAGCATTGAGCTAAAAAAGTTGGAAACTCCTTAAACTTTCCTTAATAAAACCAGAAATATATATTTCAAACTATTTACCTTGAGATGCTACCAACTGTAATATTTTTGTAGAAAGAACAATTCCATTCTTTACCACTTCTCCCTCCCCCACAAAAAAGAAGTTTGGTGAGGCACGAACAGCAGTGTGACACATCATTTTTCCATTTCTATTTCACTTAAATTGTTTTGGCTTCTTTAAACCTAAAACTTTGTGATCTTACCAAATACAGGACACTAATGAACAAAACAAACAAACAAGCAAAACAGAACCAGAGGCATGGAAACAAGAAACAGACTTTCAGTGTGCAAAGGGGAGTGGGGGTGAAAAAGAGGCAAAAGGAGGAGCGCAGTTTAGTCAAGGAACTAGCATGGATGACCCATGAACACAGACAACATATGGGATTGACTATGGGAAGGGGATGGGGAGGTGGGGAAGGAGAGAGCAGAGAGGGAAAATGGGATGAATGTCATACAACAATAAAATAAAATAATTAATGAATTAAACCTAAAACTTTGTTCTTATAAAACAACAGACTAAATCTTGATTGAAGGCTACTAGTAAACTAAATTAGGGTTGAAGTTTTATACACTATTTCTCATTTATCATTTATATCTGTAAACCAAACTCAGACAACTTGTATATAGCAAGTACCTATAATCAATAAAGTAGGTACTTTTTGAATTTCCGTTGTATTTTTGGAAAAACATAAATAGAAAAAAGATTACATTCATTGCTACATTTTAACATAGAAAGCAACTTCTAATATTTACTTATAAATATATCCATTTATTTGTATTTTATTTAAAAGTGGTAAGACTTCACTTATTGGAAATTTTCATTTATTGATGATTTTGAATAAATATCTAAGATTACTCCTTAAACACTTAACTCAAATATTATCTAGGAAGAAAAGGATAAATTCAGTAAATGAAGGTATCTTTATGAATTCAAGTTAATTATATTTTTTCTGTATAAGTCACATCTCACCTTCTACTAAAATTAAGCTAAATGACCTTATAATAAAAACCCATGTATATTAGAAAGTAAAATTCTTATTTCATAACATTTACATTGAGATAGAGGGACAAAGCCTAATTACTTAAAATAAGAAAATTATCAGTTATGGTGCTTCCCCTTTATATTCAATAACTTTTTAAAAACACAATGAGTAGGGACAATAATTGGTGAACTATTGTTTTATTATCGTAATTTCATGTTGCTCTTTTATCTCCCAAGAAGATATTAGTAAGTCACACTTTGCTAGATCAGTTTTACTTACAGCACATTGAGAAAATAAAAAGAAATGCAATAAAACAAAATTCTTTAATAGGTGTGAAGATTTTTGCATTTAAACCCGCCTTTCTTATAATTATTTAAAATAGTCACATTTAATATTATGTAAAAGAGAGAGCCACAAAGCTCTAGTCAAAGCTACACAGCAGTTAACTTTCAATGGTTTCTTAGAAAAAGTCAAAGAACTTAATTGCCTATTGTTACAAATAATTGCAATATAACTGACTAGTTAACCATAATAAGCTAATACGCTACTTTTATTCCTTTAAAGATGGTTCTCGCTGCCTTGATTATGCACTTTATTAATGCTGGTTGCATTAATGAGTGAACAATTACTATAATCTCTTCTCAGAAGCATCCTTGGGGTGGTGATCAATGAGTAGTAGGATAAGGGGAGGGGGAATAGGAAGAAGTCCAGGCATGTTTGTGTGATCTCTTCCCTCCAGTCTCCATTGTCCATTGTTTGCCTCCCCTATCCCTTAATTCAAGGGGCCCCAACTGTCCTGTTTATATCCCTGTATCCCAGCCTGGTCCTCTTCTCCGGCCACAATAAAGTCACAGTTCTCTTTGGAGGGTTTGGACTCCTGCTTCTTAAATTAAAGTATGAAGGATACAGAATAGATAGAGGTATGTTAAGAATAGTAAAGGGATTGTTTCGAGAGAGAACCAAGATGGCAGAGGAGTAAGTGGAGCTACACCAATCTCCTCACAAGACCAAACTGGAATTACAGCTTAATTGGGGAGAAATCATGCAGAATAACCAACAGAACCCCAGCTGGAGAGAAGCCTTATTACCACGGTCAGAACAGAAGAGCCAACTCATCACACTATGACCGAGGTGCCTAAAACTAACTGCTGATCACAGACTGATTGTGAATTAACAACTAAAGGAGAAAAAGACAGTGTGTCTCTGGTAGACTCCAACTGGCTGACTAGGCCCAGACTGGGACACAAGCTGACATCACCAAGCATTGAGCCAGAAAGTAAAAAATAGTGCACCTCTACACCACAGAAAGTCACACCACTAAGACAGTAAGTCAAAGCAGACCAATTTAGGAAGCAGAAACAAACAAGAGTCACCTAAAATGGGGAGACAAAGAAATAAACTTTTAGCAAATGGAAAGGAAGAATCCCCAGGAAAAGTGCAAAATGAAATAGAGGCAAACACCCTATCAGACATGGAATTCAAAGTAATGATGAAGCTCAATGAGCTCAGCGAGTTCAAAGAAAACTACTAACAACTCCAGAGGAACTATGAAGAACTCCAGGAAAGCTACAAGGAACTTACTGAGAACTACACCAGCATTAAAGAGGACCAGACACCATCAATAAGAGCCAGGAGGAAATGAGGGATACCATTTCTGAATGGAAGAACACAGTAGAAGGAATCAAAAGCAGGCTAGAGAAAACAGGATCAGATCAGAGAGCTGGAGGTCAATGTAGAAAAAAATTCCCAGGCAGTGAAACGAAATGCAAAAAAGACTGAAAAAGAATGAAGAGATTTTAAGAGGGCTGCAGGACAACATGAAATGTAATAACATCCGTATCATAGGGATACCAGAAGGAGAAGAAGAGGAGCAAGGGATAGAACACCTGTTTGAAAAAGTAATAACAGAAAACTTGAGGACAGAAAATGTCATGCAAACTCAGGAAGCACAGAAGGTCCCAAGGAAGATGAATCCAAACAGGCCCACTCCAAGACACATCATCATGAAAATGGCAAATTTCAAAGACAAGGAGAGAATCCTCAAAGCAGCAAGAGAGAAACAGCTAATAACATACAAGGGGGCTCCCATAAGGTTATCAGCTGATTTCTCAACAGAAACACAATGAGCAAAAAAAGAATGGCAAAAAACATTTTAAGCAATGAAAAACAAAGGCCTGCGACCAAGACTACTCTACCCAGCAAGGCATTCAAAATGGAAGGTGAAATAAGGAGTTTCCCAGACAAAAGAAGTCTAAAAGAACACATCTCCACTAAACCAGCATTGCAAGAGCTACTAAAGGGTCTGCTTTAAGAAGATGAAGAAACAGAGACACAGACAGGCACAGGTACAAAGGTAAATGGATTAAATATACCAACCAAAAGACATAGGGCAGCTGAATGGATAAGAACCAACTTTAACTAATGAATGCTTTAAAGTGATCTTGTTATAAACAGATTTTTACTAAATAAGGTACAATTTTGCATATTACTTGTATCTGCATTACTGCAGGTTAAGTTTTCTTAGACTTGAATCATTACACAATATGGGAAAATCAGGTTACCTGCAATAACTCAGAAATACTGAATGCAGTTAAGGAAGAAGAAAAAAGTAAGAAAATGTGGATGCATATTACATAGAATACATGCTATCTTTCTTATTCAGTGTTATAAAATATATGCTTATTTGTGAGTATGTAATATATAGATTTTGTTAGCAATTTATGTTTTAAATAGCAAACAACCAGTCATTGGTGTGTTGTAAAATCAGTCAATCTTTAGGTTAGAAAAGATGCTGAGAATGAAGACCAATTTGGATGGAAGTTGCAAACTACTAAACTACATGATTTGTGCACATAGACAATATATATTCTCATATTAGCATGTAAATTAGATGAGATTCCCTTCAACTAAATTGTGGAAATATACATTTCCAATTATGAAGGCCCCCAAACTGGGGATGCTTGGGAAAAGGAATGAATGCTATAGTAAACTTTATTATTGAAATGTGAACATATCCAATCTCTACCTCAACAGACTCTTAAATAGCTCAGGGGTTAGTTTAGGACCACATAGGAAGTCAACCACAAGTTCAAAAAAGAGCTACAATACTATTCTACAAAATTATTTAAATCCTAGGGATTTTGATTTTTTACCTCAACTTAGTAGACATAATAATTTCTACTCTGGGGACCAGCTGAGCACTGCAAGTGCCATTATTTCTGAAGGCTTCAACTTGTAAAACACATGCACAGGAAAAACATAGTGTACTGAAAGAAGATCTATGCACTGCCTAAATAAATAAATAAATAAATCTACTATTTAAGATGGAAAACTCCAAAAAGAGTAAGTTGTAGTTCCAGTACCTTAAAATAAAGTTGAGTTGTATTATGGGAGTGGGGAGGATCTGACTCAAAAATCAAATTCATTTTTTACTATGGGTTTGGCACTGTCTCTAGGACAACTTTCACAAAAGTGAGTTCTGCAGTACACCATTTCTGTGATATATTTCACAAAAACAGCATTCCAGGGTAAAATAAATATTAAAGAAGAAAAAAATCTGCTTAATTTTGCTACAGTATATCTAAAATACTATCATTTATCATGTAATAATTAGGTAAGCTATTGGCATATTTTAAATTTTTTGTATTAACTCTTCGAAATCCAGTATGTACTTTAAATATGTGTAAAAATATGTATGGGTCTAAATGTATTTTTGCATATGTTTGGTAATATTGCAATTCATATTACTTAAAAGAGTAATTCTTTAAACAAATGAATTAACAGGCATTTTGAAATGAAAAGAAAACTTTGTATTAATATGGCTTGAGAAGCTGGCAGAAGGCAGTAATTAAATGATGAATTGTCTGGATATGAAAGAAAAAAAGTACACACTGGTGGTTACAGAATAGACAGGGGGATGTTAAGAACAGCAAAGGAAACAGAAAAGCCAAGAACTTATATGCATGACTCATGGACATGAACTAAGGGGGGCATTGCTGGAGGAAATGAGGTACTGGGTGGAGGAGGGCAAAGGGGGGGAAATTGGGACAACCGTAATAGTAAAATAAAAAATTTATATTAGCCCTGGCTGGTAGCACAGTGGATAAGGTGCTGGCCTGCGAACCCAAGGGTCGCAGGTTCGATTCCCCGGCTGGGGCACATAACCAGGTTGCAAAACAGGTCTCCAGTCAGGTCTGTGGCTGGAGGCGGGTGGGGTGCAGCCATGCATTGATGTCTCTCTCCCTCTCTGCCTCTCTCCCTTCCCCTCTTTCTAAAAACAGTGAAATAAAATCTTTAAAAACAAAAATTTATATTAAAAAAAAAAAAAAAAGAATAGTAAAGGATGACCTGGCTGGTGTGGCTCAGTGGATTGAGTGCCAGACTATGAACCAAAAGGCCACCGGTTAGATTTCCAGTCAGGGCACATGCCTGGGTTGCAGACTGGGTCCCCCGTTGGGGGCAGGTGAGGGGCAACCAGTCGCACATCAATATTTCTCTCCCTCTTTCTCCCTCCTTTCCCAAGAAATGAATAAAAATCTTAAAAAAAAATAGTATGGGAAATGAAGTAGTCAAACAATTTTGTGCATGACCCACAGACATGAACTAAGTGGGGGACTGTCAAGAGGAATGAGGGGTACTGGACAAAGGGGGCTAAGGAGAAAAATTGGGACAACTGTAATAGCATACTCAATAAAATATATTTTTAAAATGTGAATGAGAAAGCTCTCTCTTCAAAACAGTTTTAGTGGGGTTTTTTTTTTCCAATCTCTGGGATCAGCAGCTCAACTTCTCTATGGGCCAACCATACCCCTTAATTCTGTTCTACCAGGATAGCTAAAGGTAATTTACAGAATGTCTGCCAGTTGCATTTTGGGTTTCTTTCATGTCCATTATACAGAGGCCTTATCTCTGTTTTTGTTTTATCTCTCATTGCAACATAAGGTTGTTTCCCTTATTCCTAACTTTTATTGCTTGAGCCCCTGGGAAACCACAGTGAGTACTATGGGATATGTGAATTAAAATGACTAATGCCAAATACTTTTTATCTGCTCACAGGGAAAGAGGAGCCATTGAACTTAAAGTACCTTCCTAAAAGAGTATGTTTATTTTGGAAAGAACTTTCCAGGAAATTTCCATTAAGATAACACACGCAAAAAATGCAAGGGCATTGAGCAACAGCCTTGTTACGTACACATACCTTCTATATCAAGCCCTGTTCTCAGAACATACACAAAGCAAAAATCTAATCATCACCGAGTGCTAATGAATCCACCCAAGATTTGGACTCAACTTTAATTTACTTTTATGTTTTTCTTTTGTTCACCATTCCAAGTCAAGTCTCCTTCCATTTATCCCCATTCCCTCCTCTGCCTACCCTTACTCTTGCCCCCAGATTCTAAGTCATGGAAAGATGCTGTTTTGTTGTTGTTGTTGTTGATCATTGATAAATATTATTTTAAAACTTTTTTTTTTAATATTAGAGGATGCAGAGTGGAGAGGGGCAACCATTCAGTCAGCATGCCATATATTTCATATTTTCTCTAAAAACATGATGGAACATTCTTTAATTACAATTTCTATTCAATAAACATGTCATGTCACTTCTTCTCTTCTCAGAATATACCCCACTTCTGACAGGCAATGGCTAAAAGTCTGGTCCTTCTTAAAGCTGTCCTGGTAAGAAGCCAGTTAACTAGTTTCCTCTCTTCTGGGTTTAGAAGTATGTTACCTGATACCATGCCATTCTGCAAATTGGGTTCAAGAATATAAAGCAACATCTGCTACACATAACAAAGGGCAGAGCAAATATATTTTATATTTCCAGAATACCCAAGCCAACACATGGTGCTGAAATCGAAGAAACACAGTCTGTTCCATAGGCAACTACCAATTCCCCCTACTGCCTTACTAGCAAAGGATTGTTCTGCATTCTTTCTTTCTCACTCCCCATCCAGAGAATCCTAAGTGCTAATCCAGGGCTACACTTCAAACACTCTCTCATTTCTCATCTTTTACAACTACAATGACAGAACTAGACAAGATCCTCTAAAAGAAGTTGTTTCCAAACTAACTGCAGAAGTCATGATCTTGTGCAACTAGCATTCCAAACATCACAGTATTCTTACTTTGCCCTTTTTTCATGGGCATTAACGTCACCAGCAAATCCTTATTCTGGAACTGTTCTTTCTTTTTCATCTTGCTAGCATAATCCCATGCTGTGTTTATTTATCTATTTTTTAATAAGGCTTTATTTACCCCCGGTATATTTTCCATATTTTTTACCTGATCAATGAATTTCAAATGAACTGGTGTTATTCAAGTTATTAGTAATGTGTGCTACTTACTTTGTCGTAGAGAATATTAAACCAGTCTGCTTCATAAGAAGGTGGAGGGTGTAATGTATTGCTGAGCTCCACCAGATAACAAGCTGATTGAAGAGTCATCCTAGTACCAATGCAGCCAGCAAAATGACAGGGAGACATGGCACCAAGATTCTTAAGTACCAAAGGGTTCCAGCTCTACTCAACTGTCTCTATGATTTCAGAAAATCACTTAACTTCTCTAATCCTAACCTTTTCTATCTATAAAATAGGAAGAGTACCGATAAACTTGACTGTTGTGTTTGTTGAGCTACCAAGTGAGAACTTCTCCTGAAGTGTTTCATAGACAACCAGGAAGAGGGCACTTAAGTTATTACTACTGCTAACATTTGTATAACTTCAAACTAGATATAACTGCCCCTCCCATAGTTTAGTAAGGTTACCACTGCCCTCCTCAAAAATTCAGAGATTTACTTATCCTCTAGGCCAGCCGTTCTTAAACCTTTTGGTCTCAGGACTCCTTCACACACTTAAAAAGTTTAAAGCACCTCCAAAGAGCTCTTGTTTATATAGGTTCTATCTATTGATATGTATACTATTTGACATTCAAGTGGAAAAAATGAACCACTAGTTTATTTAATAAAAATAATAAACATCTTAAAATAACATTTCTTGGAGAAAAATCTATGTTTTACATACAAAAAATATATAATGAAATGAGTAAGACTGTTTCATATTTTTGAAACTGTCTTCAATGTCTGGTTTAATAGAAGACATCTGGATTCTCACATCTGCTTCTGCATTCAATCTTTTGCCATATTACTGTCATGTAGCCTGTGGAAAGCTCCACTATATTCTCATGAAAGAAAGTGAAAAAGGCCAATAATGCCTTGGTGTTATGAAAATAGTTTAGATCACTAGACCCCTAAAATGGTCTTGAGACCCCCAGTTGTTCTTAGACCACACTTTGAAAACCGCTACTCTAGGATTTCTCAAAAACAACACCTAATGGATCTCAAAAAGCATTTTTTAACTCTGTAGGCAACAGTCCAGAAAGCCTTACTGAAAGGGACAGGCGTGTTTTCCTAGTGACTCTTGACCTACTTCTTTGTTTATTTTAGTTTAGTTTTACAGCCTTTCATCAAAACTGGGACTTATTCCAATTGGATATCCATATTTAATTTACACTAGAATGAAAGGGAATAAAAATGTCGTTTAAAACCCCTGCCTTGCCAACGTCCTTTATCATTTGTTTTTATCCATCCAGTACAAGAGGAAGAAGTTCTCTCTAAACTTTCCCCTTTTGGTCAGTGCATCTGAAAATGTGTATTTTCCTTAATGTTTCTTTGTCATTCATATCTCTTCCTACAATTGTCTCAAGGCAGATTTATTTGGAACTAGGACATTTCTTTTAACCATCTGGTCCAATCTCTACATTTTTTAATGTACCTACCCTATCAAGAGTCCTATTGCTACACTTAATATCCTGTCTGTCTCTGGTTGGGTCTCTTCCAAAGGTATTTCTATGGCCCAACATCTGCTTTCTTGAAGTATTTTGATATTAGGACTTGTTTTTTTTTTTTTAATTTTATTTGTTTGTTTTCTTGCAAGATATTTTCTCAAAGATCTACACTTTCTTTCATGCTTCTTATCCTACATTTATTTGCAAAGCAGGAAAAGAGGTTAGTGGGTTGGGAGATGAAGACCAAAATGTAAGGTTTATTTTTGTTTTGTTTTTAATATTAAAAAATAGTTCTGACTCAGATTAGACTTATCATCAGCCAGAATGACCAAGTATATTTCCAATAAAGTCCTATTTGTTGATGTGTACATTTTAGAATAAAATTGGACCCTAGAAATTTAAACCTATCCTATCATATATTCTACGTGAGATCATGAGGCCCGAGGGTTAAATTTTCTACAAAATCATCCAGCAATGTGATGGCAGGTCCAAGATTAGTGTTCTTATTTCTTCCTCAGTGGTCAGTCACCTTATTATACCCAACAGACTAGATAGGGCAAATTTACTTTTTTGCATCAAATGCTCCAATTTCTCTGGTCTGTGCTTCATGTTTAAAAAAAAAAAAAAGTGACCCTGTTGACAGTCTATAATTAATGTTTTTTAAATGACCACTGTACTTACCTAGAGAAAAATACATTGAACACCATACCATGTCTCTACAATGCATAATAACCTTTTCCAATACATTTTCTAAAATATGGTTTGTTCACACTGGAGCATAACTTCAAATGTACTGTTTATTTTTAAAACACTGGTTTGAAGATGTTTAAAATTTTTAAATGTCTTAAAAATTCATTTCGCTTCTCCATCTACATTACCTCTATAATGAAACGAACAACAGCAACCTATATTTCTGATGTGGAGCTTTTTGTCTTTCTTTTTGGCAGGGATATTAATGAAGTAATCACTGCCATCAGGAGATGGTGCAGCTATTAATAATGTATAATAGCCCTGTCCATCAGAATACACTGAATTTGAATGACTATGAAGAGCTGCAGCCCATGAATGGCCCAAGTCATTCTCCCCGCTTGGAAGTGAATGCTTACTATTGTTTAGCTGAAAGCAGTAATTACTAGAAGTGGCTCTGATAACCAGGAAGAAAGAACACTGACTAACCCTGAAGGCAGGAAGAAGTTGATTGGAAAGCAATCACTGGCCTTTCCTTATACCCAGGCGCCTGCTGTCACAAACAGGGTAAGGATTCCTCATCTTTTATCCCACCCAACTACTAGAGTTTAAAATATATATTGGGTTTTTTTTCTAAGATTTTATTTTATTATTTTTAGAAGAAGGGAAAGGGAGAGAGGCAGAGAGGGAGAGAGACATCAATGTATGGTTGCGTTTCACCTGCCTCCAGCCACAGACCTGACTGGAGACCTGGTTTGCAACCTGGTTATGTGCCCTGGCTGGGAATCGAACCTGTGACCTTTGGGTTCGCAGGCCGGCACCTTATCCACTATGCTAGTTGATTTTCATACTTTCAGTAAACTTACTTCTACTTTTTGTGTACATTACCCCTTTCAGTTGTTAAAAATGTACTCATTATTTCCTTCAGCTTTTTTTTTTTTCTTTAAAAACAAAAGTCACGTCACTTCTCTAGAGTACTGGATGGTCTTTCAAAATGTCCATCCAATTTTGACACACAGCAAATCAGCGAGCAAATAAACTATCATCTTAAAAAACACAACATTACTTAAGTGACACTGAGAGAAAAAGCCCATTAGTGACCCTGTTAGAGAAGCTTTGAAAACTTGGCAGTATCCCTTTCACAGGAAACCATGCAAAACCAATTTATATGAGAACATCACCAAAAAGAAAAGAGATAAGGGCACCCAAATCCAGTAGCAAGAAAGAAGGGAAGACACAGAAAGAAAGCCATGTAGGAGAGTCAGAAGGTAGTCAAGACAGATTGGAAACACTCTTTTCCCACTGCGGTACAGACACAGGACACAGAAAGGGGAACTTGAGGGCTATCACTGGCCAACAGATAAAGGTCTCTCCTACTTTAGAGCTCTAGTTCTGGACAGGAGTGAGGTCCTCTTTGTTCCCCAACTCTCTCTCATGAGGTTGTTCTTCCTCCTCAGCTAGGGAGACAACAAGTAGCTAAATGAAAGCCAGGGGATCTTAACATTAAAATTTTCCAAGATGAAGATGGAAAAATCTGCAGAGGGACTTTGGCATACAATGTCATGATCTTGGAGCACTGGTTCAGCTGGAAGAATGATGAACCTGAGGAGGACAAACACTTCTTGGGTACCAGACATGGTCAGGCTTAATCAACTTCCCGCCCTCAGTTCTCTGTCTGTGTTCTGGGAGATGGGCAGCACTGTGTCAAGGTCAAGACTGTGAGTATCCCCCATAGGGGCATTGAAGAGCTGAAGAAATTAACAAGAATAAGAAACTGGGCCTTGGCTGGATGGTCCAGTTGTTGGAGCGTCATCCTGTGCACCAATACATCGCTGGTTCGATTCCCAGTCAGGGCACATACCTGGGTTGTGGGTTTGGTCCCATTCAGGGTACATATGGGAGGCAATCAATTGATGTGTCTCTCCCTCTCTTTTTCCTTTTCTTTCTTTCTTTTTTTTTAGATTTTATTTATTATTTTCAGAGAGAGGGGCAAGGAGAGAGACATCAATGTATGGTTGCCTTTCATCTGCCTCCAGCTACAGACCTGACTGGAGACCTGGGTTGCAACCTGGTTATGTGCCCTGGCTGGGAATCGAACCAGAGACCTTTGGGTTCGCAGGCTGGTGCCTATCGACTGTGCCACTAGCCAGGGCTCCCTCTCTTTCAAATCAATAAAAACATATTCTCAGGTGAGAATTTTTTTTTTTTAAGAGTGAAAAACTAGTCAAGACACTGGCCAAGAAGTATAATGCCTTTTTGACTTCAGAGTCTCTGATGAAGCGGATCCCAAATAAGGATTTGCCAAGCCCAAATAAGGCTGGCAAGTTCCGGATCCTGCTGACCCACAGTGAGAACATGGGGGTCAACATCAACGGAGTGAAATCCATGCTCAAGTTCCAGAGGAAGAAGGGATTGTGTCTGGCAGTAGCCATTGGCCACATGAAGGTGACAGATGCTGAGTTGGTATACAACATCAACTTAGCTGTCAATTTCTTAGTGTCATTGCTCAAAAAATACTGGCAAAGCCCTGGCTGGTGGCATAGTAGATAAGGTGCCAGCCTGAAAACCCAAAGGTCACTGGTTCGAATCCCAGCCAGGGAACATAACCAGGTTGGAAGCCAGGTCTCCAGCCAAATCCATAGCTGCAGACAACCATACATTGACGTTTCTCTCCCTTTCTTCCTCCCTCCCTTCCCTTCTCCCTAAAAATAATGAATAAACTTTTTTAAAAAAAGAAGAAGAGGAACTGAAAGAATGTTTGGGCTGCATACATCAAGAGCACCATGGTTTTCTTTTGTTAATGGTGGTTCATTAAGATACTTAATCAACCATCCACTACCATTAACAAAAGAAAACCATCTATCACTGTAACCTGTGTACACCTTACACCTTTTACCTACAAGTGCATCTCCAAAACTCTCTTTATTTCTTGCAGTGGTTAGTTAGAGAGCTACCTAGTGATTAGATACCCGCAGCTAGTCTTCATTCCCATCCTGGGCTCTCCAGCTGGACTGTCTTCTAGTTATCATTACTAAATTTCATAACTTGGTACCTTTCTCCAGGGGGTTGGAATAAAGAAAGACATTTCCTCACTTCTTCAGTCTCTCCACAGCATTTACCACATCCTGTGCTGAGATGTTCATGCTTGTCTCTCTCCCTAAACTGTGTTCCATGGGGTCAGTGTTTCTCATCTGCTACCCCTGGGTTCAGCAAATGGCCTCCCATTGTTCAATTAATTACTGCTGCCTCTGGAACAACAACCGTCTCTTAATTTTGAAAGCTTTTTTTTTTTTTTAAATTTTTTATTTAATTGCACAACATTATAAAGGAATAAGACAGGGACTTGAAAAGTAGACAGTGAAGAAATTAGTCATCAGGAAGTCCCAAAAGGTCATTAGCAGGTAATTAATTGTGCTATGCCTCTGTAACTCTTGGGTGTTTAGTTTGAATGCCAACTTCCTCATGAGGGAGTAGAAACATATCAAAGAAAGATTTCATACCAGATGTATCTAATATTAAGTCATAAACAAGCACTGGCATACAGTTTGTTAAGATACATTCCCTGGTTCCATCCTGTCAACTCAATCTCTAAAACAAATTTTAAACTATTTGCTGGCTATGTACTTCATAGTAACCACCTTATCGGAGATGTCAGTTCAACCAAATTATTAAAGCTTTTATCAGAAGACAGATTATACATGACACTAACAGGTACAAGGCAGGCAGGGAAGATTTTCCAGTTCCTCACTGAACAAGAGGCCCAGACAACTCTCCAGCATGGGTCACAACCTCTCTTTGGCACAGTCTCTAACACCATTCAGGCCCTGCTGTGGTATAGCATTCCTTCCTCAGCAAAATTTCACTTCCTCTCTGTCCGTCACTGCTAGCCTCTCACCTCCACCTCGTCCTCTGCTCATTCATTCCCACAGACTGAGACCAGTAATGTGAGGTTACCTCAGTTGCCCATGCTAGGACCCCGCTCCCTCCCTGCTCTGTTCCTCACTGCCCTCCTGGGTTGGCCTGAAGCGGGCTCACTGGTCCATGAGTAGGGTATCAGGACTGTTCCTCCCTGAAGGAATCCAGCTGCCTCAACCTCAACCGTCTGTACCTGGTTTTTGTTTCACAGCACCCAAAATTTTCACCAACATTTTATCCATTTACCTTTATGGCTCCTGACTTATCAAACGTTGCAAATCTGTGCTCTTCTGTTCTTTCTGAGGCATCAATAAAGTTCTCAACACATTTTCAGAGGTGAACTGATGAAAATGATTCACCAATAAAGAACACAAGTCTTCTCATCCTCTCTGATATTCTTAAACATCATTCAAAAGTCCTCTATCATGCCTTCTATTAGCTGAGAGTCTCATTATTACAATTTATCAATCAGTAAGCCTTAGACAACATTAATACAGATAAATTTTCACCAGTGTGCTACTCTTTCACTAAATGTAACAGTATACATCAAGATCTGGAGATGCTTAACTTTTGGCCAGGAATTTCATTTAGGCTGAACACATGCTAACAAATTACAATTTTCTGATACCGCTCCTGTTCATAAAGTAGACTGCTAATGAATCTAGTGCCTGCCATCATATGGGCACTAAAAAATTATCTGTCAATATCACACACAAAGAATATACACACATATTTTTAACTTAATTTTGAAATACTATTGGATATGTCGGTTTTTCTTGTTTCCTACTGGCACATTTCCTGCCCTCCCACATGAACATCAGCTTTCCTAAGCTAATAAAGACATGGGACAAAAAACAAAACTTTATTTAAAAAAAAAAACCTCTTGATAATCACTAAAGCTAAGTTACTAGACATGTTATAGAAGAGATGGGGGCATTATTATTAAACTCTTCTTACTTTGGGGGATTATTGATTGCAATAAGGTAGGGGAATAATCTCAACATCTCAGAAGGGCTATACGGGAATAAAAGCAAACTTCCACCAGCCAGCAAGTGGAAGACCATAACAAACATTGAGACAACCTTAAAAGTGAAAGGATATCTGTGTTTGTATTATATAATGAAAAAGAGAGAGGACACTTAAACATTATTTCTAAATGATGTTGATCAATTGTAATAGAACAGTTGGACACAGCAACCACGGCTGCCTCACATGGACAGCAAAGAGCAATTTTATTGAGAGCTCAGACCTTCAAAAGCTATAACGCTCTAACCTCAAATACTGAAGGCCAGGATGCATTTTATAAGTCAGGTGCGAAAAGTCAGCTCTACTGAGAAGATGGAGGTGGGTAGAGAAATAATTTCAAGCTAATCAAGTAATTTAGTCAAGCTTAGAAACAATTCAACCCTCACGTTTTCCTCCAAATATCTTCAGCAAGTCAGTTACAAAGTCGAGTAGTGAATAGTGCAAAACAATTTTTCCTTTTTAAATGAGATCATCTAAGACCGCTTTTTTCCTTAGTGTGTTTTAGAATCTGAACTGACCCGATACAAGACAGATGGGACTGCCAGTGGACTAAAAGATACATAAAATAGAAAAGAAAAAAAAAAAAAAAAGGAAACAATGCTATAAAACAGTGCTGGGGGTGAGGGTTTTAAGCTTAATATTTGAAGGGAAAAAAAATTTAAATCCTACAAAAGCACGTGGAGTTTGTTTCTTTATTAATCCCCACTAAAGGAAATGCTTACTGATTTTAGAGAATGAGAGGAAGGAAAGGAGAGAGAGAGAGAAACATCACTCAGTCCCCACCAGAGATTGAACCTGCAACCTAGGTATGTGCCCTGACCAGGAATGGAACCTGCAACCTTTTGGTGTATGGGACAATGCTCAACTAACTGAGCCACCTAGCCAGGGTTAAAAAACAAGTGTTTTGGCAAAAGCTATCAAGCTTTCTGTTCAGAGATCAGGACCAGTGCTCATATGGCAGGTGACCATGAGGCATGAGTACAAATTGTATGGGAAGAAATTATGGAAACATGCAGTGGGTGAGGAGAGGAAATACAAAAGATAAAGGAAAAAAAAGGATTTTAAAATAAGAAAACATAACTAATGCTCTTCCACAGCATTCTCATATACTCTAGCACAGTTATGTACACATGGGGCACATCAAATTCTGGGAGGATGAAATCTCACCCGCTGGCAGTTTCTGGAACTTTCCTAGTTTAATTCCCATGCTGGTCATCTTAGGAATGACCCCCTGATTCTCAGGCTCACCATCAAGTTTATGCCAGCCTACTGCTTATCTATTGCTTACACAGGACAGCAAAAATCTCACGTAACCAAAAGCAATATGGCAGTTGGTTCCAAAATGCCATTCCACCGGGGAATTGAAACAGGTTAAGAAGTCCACAGGAGGTTAACTGCTCCTGAGAGTTTCCTCCCTAGCCACAGCCAAAGCTGTTGAAACTATAAAAAGCTGATGCTGAATCAGTATCCTACCCAAGGATTTCCACCTCTCGTCTTCCACTGCCGTCTTTCTTGCTCCCCTCCACGTTTCCCATTGCTCCACACCTGGCTCCTCCTTTCTGCCTATTCCCCACCAAAGAAACAAGCCAGCTGGGTTGAGTTCTCTGTTTTTCCCAAGTGCACCTGCTGTACCACATTCCTGAGCCCCACATGCTGCACTGGCCAAGATTCCTGGGACCTCACATCCCAGCTAGGTCTGGTGCCCATGCCCTTCTCCTTATCAGGAAAAGGAGATGGAAGAATGAACTGTTGTCTCAGGAAGCTAACCGAGCAGAAGATATTAGCCAATGGGCCATTAAAAAGAGAAGGAGGCCCTGGCTGGTGGCACAGTGGATAAGGCACCAACCAGCCTGTGAACCCAAAGTTTGCTGGCTCAATTCCCAGCCAGGGCACATAACCAGGTTGCAAGCCAGGTCTCCAGCCAGATCTGTAGCTGGAGGCAGGTGAAAGGCAACCATACGTTGATGTCTCTTCTCCCTCTCTGCCTCTCCCTTCCCCTCTCTCTGAGAATAATAAATAAATATAATCTCTGAGAGAGAGAGAGAGAGAGGAGCCTCTAGCAACCAGAATACCCTGAGTTAAGTTCTGAAAGGAAGAGTTAGGAGAATGACCCCCAGGGCAAAGGCCACATCTGTGCAGTAGGCACCTAGGCCATGGTAATTGAGGTGGATGACAGCAGCAAACATGAACTTCCTTATTGTCTGGCTGGGATGAATCTTCAGAAAGTCCTAGGTTGTCAGATACTCTACAGGAAATATCCAAGACTAAAAACTTTTTCTGTTCTTTGTTTTCTTTTTTATGTTTTTTTTCACTTCATTGTTTGAGAACCAACTATTAAGGGTTCCTATCCCAAAGGGGACCGTAGTTATTTACTGAAGCTGGTTTTATAAATTAAAATGCTTAACTTTTATAGAAAGTATTTATGAAACTAAGCATATGCCAACAAATCTAATACAGGAACATTAATTTCTTAATCCAATAACTTTGTGAATGGAAAATTTCACTGAACAACCACCTCTACGTTTATTCGTTGGCTTTCCTCATTACAGACAACGATCAAAATTCTGTAAGTTTTGTTTTTAAAAATCATTGTGGTTATGGTTTAACGATCAAATTAATCCCCATAATAACGTATACTTTCCATGTCAAGTAATGAAGTAGACACTGGAAAGAACACTGAAATTGGAGTGTAGCCAGTACGTCAATGTTTCAGAGGAGGGATGCTATTCTTGCTTGTTAGTAACAAACATATAATTAAGTTGTGATTCATACATTCATTCCATAAATACTGACTCCTCATTAATGGCAAGGTATGATACGTGTTGATGTCCAAGGTCCAAAGCAGCACATGTCTTTACCTCTGATCCCTGAGAGTCCCTATTGTAATGGAGGTAAGTCGTGGAGGAAAATATCAATGCCAGGCAGCAGTGGCCTCATGCTCTGAGACCCGCAGGTGCTACAGCACGCTCTTCCACATTGGCGGGGCAGACGCAGATGCCAGGAAGGGTAACAAATGTCTGTAGCACAGTAGTAAGAGGAGTTTAGGAAGGGGGCTTCCAGGCCCTTGCTATCCCTCATTCTAATTGTATAAAGCTCTCCCCAGAGCCGGCAGAGTCTTCCTGTTATTTGATTCACTTTCCTCTAATTTATGCCCATTTCCTCTGAGTGAATAAAGAATTAATCAGTGTCCTTTGTATATCAACCCCTTTGTTGGGAAACGCTTTCAGTCAGTCCTCTGCTATATCTTGAGTTGACCACTAACTATTCTTCCTTTACTTTTTCCCCCTAGACTTGACAAAGCAGTGACTTAGAAATATACCCTATTAGTAAACATTCTTAATAGCATTCTCAGCCACAAAGAACTATGTATAGATAACAGCATATCCTCTTTGCTTTGAAATTTTTCCTTTGGGCCTTTTACAGACTAGTTCTTGCTTTGCAAGTGAACCACCTAAGCTGATGTTGATTTTAAAAACAAGCACCAGTTTAGGCCCACATGGGTGGCCCTTGGCACACACATCAAAGTTAGAAACCTAATCATAAATATTTTTTCTTCCCCACTGAAGAAGCGAACATTGTTACTGTTTCCCATGGTTCTGCTTTCTTTTTTAAAAAGCCTTTGCTGATCATTTGCATTAATATTATGTTAATAAAAGTAAGGGGATGCTAACTAATTCAGCCTCTTCAGTAGTAACTAAGGATCAGAGGAAGAAAAAGAGAGAGGGAGAGCGGGGTAATTTACATATTGTCATGATTCAAGTAAATTGGCATTTAAATACTTGTCACCATTTCTGAAAAATAATAATGCATGTTGGGCCAGCCTGGGCAGAAGTAATTTGTCCAGTGGAACCATCTAAAACCCAGGTATTTCAAGAGGCATTTTGCTTATAATTATGAATCTCAGATGACAAAAATGAGCATTCAAACACAGGGCAACCATCTGCATCATACATACATTTCAGTTCCCCTCCACCAAAATAATTCATTTACTGTGGAAGGCCACTGGCTTTCACTTCTGAGTGCTTATTCCTCAAAAATCTTCCAAGTATTGCAAGAACAATAATTAAATGAGGATCTTTCCATCTGCAACTGCATGAGGTTTCAAGACAGCCCTGTCTGCCAAACTAGCTTTGCATAACTCACTGTATTATTCTAAATCCTAATCAGTGAATGGCTATATGCTATGGAGTAAGTACACAGAAGAGGAAAGAAAGACTGACAATACTGGCTACCTTCTAAGCGTTCACCTAGCTCTCAGTTTAGGCTGCACTCTAGTAGGTTCTCAATCACGCCTGAAGCGCTACCTTCATTTCTATTGCATACTAATGTCCTGGGCAAGAGTATTTGTTAGGTTATTATCATCAGAGAGTGTAGAAAAGAAAATTCTCCTGGGAGACAGAAGAACTTGGGCTATCTCCATCCAGCTCGCCTGTTCACTCTGCGAGCACGACAGATGCATTCACCCTACAAAAGGAAGGATAATGCCTCTAGTCTCTTCCAATTCTAACAATGATATAACTCTAACCTGTTCACGCTGATGGTTCGCCTCTGAAGGCTTGATTCAACCTGCCGTTTGACCTTGGTGTTGCATTTTCAAAGGAAGGAGAAATGAAAGTGGGAGCGCGGAGGGCCTTTCTGGGTCCCTCACTCACCCCTCAACCACAGCAGATTTACTTCGATTTGTTTGTTACTGGGAGATCCAGGTAAGAATGCACTGGAAAAGGAGTTTACAAGTACAGAAAATTAGAACAACAACTGCTTTAGGCATGTCAAGTGTAAATTAAAAACTTTTCAAGTTATAGAATCCTTAAGCTTTAAAGACTGAAAAATTAATGAAGCAGATGGTTTTCATGATGATATGCAAGACATCTGAATTTTGAACCTGCAGCAGCAGTGAGAAATTATGTGGGCAGCAGGGTTGAGGCCAGAGAGTGTGAATATTATACTCAAATTTCTCACTTTCCCATTTGTTATCACACCCTGGGGTACAGTAAAATTCAATAAAAAAGCATTTTGATGTTTATGTTTATAGATGACATCAACATGTAGGTGCATATGGTAAAGTTTCTAAGATTCAGTTTCATAGTTCAGTAAGAATCAAAAGTATTGTCTCAAAAGGCACTACAGCTTGAAATGGATTCAACTGTAGTATCTTCACATACATGATTTTATTTTCAAACCAATAACTCATAGTAATTAAAAGCTTCACCCAACTCATTAGGTAATTGACAGAATTTCAGGACCATTGGGCAATGACAGGAAATCTTTCTGGGTTGTTTTGAATGGGATGGAACTGTTGTTTTGTAACAGCACCACCCAATTAAAATAAAGACAAGTCTCCAAAATGAAAAAATCACATGCTGAATAGCCGAACACATTCACTGATACATCTGATAAAGGACTGACATTCAAAATTTATAAAGAACTTATAAAAGTCAACACCAACAAAACAAATAATTCAGTTAATGGATGAAGGATCTGAACAGACATTTCTCCAAAGAGAATATAAAGATGGCCCATAGACACATGAAAAAATGCTCAACACCACTAATCGTCAGAAAAATGCAAATGAAAACCATCGTGAGGTATCACCTCGTTCTTGTCAGAATGGCTATCATCAATAAATCAACAAATAACAAGTATTGGAGAGAATGTATAGAAAAGGAAACCCTTTTGCACTGCTGGTGGGAATACAGACTGCTGCAGCCACTGTGGAAAGCAATGCGGAGTTACCTCAGAAAATTATAAATGGAACTGCCTTATGACCCAGCAATTCCACTTCTGGGAATTTATCTTAAGAAACCTGAAACGCTAATGCAAAAGAATATATGCACCTCTATGTTCATAGCAATATTATCTACAACAGCCAAGATGTGGAAACAGCCCAAGTATCCATCAGCTGATGAGTGGATAAAAAAAGCTGTAGTACATTTATAGAATGGAATACTACTCAACCATAAAAAAAAAGCAGGGAATCTTACTCTTTGCGACAGCATGGACACATCTGGAGAACATTACGCTAAGTGAAAATACCGTATGATTCCACTCATATGTGGAGTCTAATGAACAAACTGAACTAAGTAGCAAGACAGAAACAAACTCATAGAAAGTAGCAAAACAGACTGACAGCTATCAAAGCCGGTGGGAGGTTGCCGGGGTGAGGGGAAACAGTGAGGACATTAAGAAGAAAACAAAATAAAACATAGACACAGACACCATCATGGCCATTACCAGAGGGAACGAGCCATGGGGGAGGTAAAGGAGGGGAAGGGGGATAAATGGTGATGGGAGGGGACTTGAATTGGGGTGGTGAACACACCATCCAATATACAGATAATGTATCGTAGAACTGTACACCTGACACCTACGTAACTTTATTAATCAATGTCATGTCAAGAAATTCAGTAAGAAAGAAAAAAAGCACAAGTTGGACTTCCAGTTGAGATGGAGGTGTAGTAAACATACTTCCCCTCCTTGCACAACTACGGGAAAAAATTACAACTACACGACACAAATACCACCTGGAACCATCAGAAAATTGAACTGCATGGAAGTCGGACAACCAAGGATTTAAGGAAGCCCCACCTTCACCCAGATGGGTAGGTGAGGCAGAGTCAACTGAGACAGGCAGCGAGGCAGAGACAGGTGCGTCCTGGAGAGGGAGTGGAGCAGGCAGTCCCACGTTTACTTGTGGATAAAAGTCAGGAGAGGAACCTCAGAGAGAACAATCCCAGCCCTGGGCCAGGCTACACAGCCCATGGTTTCACAGCTCCAGGAACATAAATATCCGTAACTTCTGCCTATAAAAATGAGTGGGGGTTGGGTCAGCAGAAAAAAACGCCGGATTTTCCGGAGATACCTCTTACAGGGCTTGCGCAAACTTAGGACTTATGCAGACCTACCCCTCTGGCGTTCAGCACCAGGGCAACAGCTGGAAGGGCACCAGTTGCGTAAGGAAAGAAAGTGAAGTGATCAGAAACAGGGAGAGTGCTGGGGACAGCTTCCTCCAGGGCAAATCTCCAGTGCCAGGCAGCAGTACCATCCCTCTTTGAGCCCTCCTTTACGCAGAGCCACAAGCAGTGAAGTGGGTCCCCTGCCCTTAGGCCATTAACTAAGGCTTCTTCCCAATTTACAGTTGCCTCTTCTACAGTAGAACACAATACTAAGACAGAGAGTCAAAACAGCTCTACCTAATACACAGAAATAAGCATAGGAAGGCTGCCAAATTGAGGAGACAAAGAAATATGGCCCAAATGAAAGAACAGAACAGAACTCCAGAAGAAAGAACCAAATGAAGCAGAGATAACTAACCTATCACATGCAGAGATCTAAACACTGGTGATCCGGATGCTCAAAGAATTCAATGAGTATGGCAACAGCATGACAAAGAGCAAGGCTGAAGTGAAGGTTACATTAAGTGAAATAAAGAAAAATATACAGGGAGCCAACAGTGGAGAGGATGAAGCCAAGAATCAAATCAATGATTTGGAACATAAAGAAGGAAAAAAGCATTCAATCAAAACAGCAAGAAGAAAAAGGGATTCAAAAAAATGATGATAGTCTAGGAAGCCTCTGGGTCATCTCCAAAGGCACCAACATTCAACTCACAAGGATGTCAAGAAGAGGAGAGGAAGAGCAAGAAATTGCAAACTTATTTGGAAAAATAATGAAGGAAAACTTCCTTAATCTGGGGAAGGATATGGACATACAAAACCAGGAAGCACAGAGAGTCCCAAACAAGTTGGACCCAAAGAAGACCACATCGACACATCATAATTAAATGCCAAAGGTTAAAGATAAAGAGAGAATCTTAAAAGCAGCAAGAGAAAACCAGACATTACCTACAAAGGAATTCTCATAAGACTGTCAGCTGATTTCTCAAAAGAAACTTTGCAGGGTTGAAGGGACTGGCAAGAGATATTCAAAGTGGTGAAAAGCAAGGACCTATAACCTAGATTATTCTATCCAGCAAAGTTATCATTTAGAATGGAAGGGCAGATAAGGTGCTTCCCAGACCAAGTAAAGCTAAAGAAGTTCAGCATCACCAAGCCATTATTTCATGAATTGTTAAAGGAACTTATTTAAGAAAAATAAGATCAAAACTATGACCATTAAAATGACAACAAATTCACAACTATCAACAACTAAATCTAAAAAAAAAAAGCAAATAAGAACAGGAACAGAATCATAGGTATGAAGATCATTTGGAGAATTTCCAGCAGGGGGAAGGTAGGGACTGGGGGAAAAGGAGCAAGGATTAAGAAATACAAATTGGTAGATACAAAATAGGCGGGATGTTAAGAACAGCATAGGAAATGAAGAAGGCAAAGAACTTATATGCATGACCCATGGACATGAACTAAGGAGGGAATGGGGGTACCAGGCAGATGCAGGCAAAGAGGAAAAACTGGGATACCTGTAATAGCATAACCAATAAAATATATTAGAAATTGGAGGACATCAAAATAAAGAAAACTTCTATTGTGTTCAACATAAACTCATATTAATGTTCCTGAGTATCGAAGGGTACCAAACAACAAATTTGCTTGTTGAAAAACACATTTGACGTCAGCAAAACATTCCATGGAGACTTCAAGGCCACTGCTTGTCGGGCAGTCAGCAGAACATGTCAAAGGCGCCTGATGCCTGGGCTCTAGGCAGGCTTCAGCCCTTCACGCCAGGCTACCCTGCCAGGTAACGAGGGGACTAGAGAACAAGACATTCTCTTCTGAGGAACATCCAGCTGTGACTGAGTGCAATTTAAACTGGTAAAGGGTGAGATTCACTTATGGCCTCTCAAGCATTCCTTTTTTTTTTTTTCATATATTTTATTGATTTTGCTATTACAGTTGTATTAATTTTCCCCCTTTGTCCCCCTCCACCTGGTACCCCCATTTTCTCCAGCAATGCCGCCCTTAGTTCATGTCCATGTGTCATACAGATAAGTTCTCTAGCTTCTCCACTTCCTCTATTATTCTTAGCATTCCCTTGTCCGTTCCATACCACCAATGTGTACTTCCTTTCCAAGTGTTCTTGCCAACACCACGAAGGGTGTTCCATTTCCCAGCCTCAGCCCATTCCAACCACCCCATCCCACCAGCTCACCCAGTGAACAACTTTCCCGAAGTTTGCTCCAAATCCAACAGCTGTGCAGAGCTGATTTCCAGCCTACCAAGCAGTCTTCTGTGTCCTGTGTTTCCCAGGTGATAATGACGTCCCTGTCCCTTGTTGCCATGCACACACCCAGAGGGCTGAGACTTTGTGATCAAGGGCCCCTCCCACAACTATACCGGCTGAGGCTCCCCGATGTGTGAGACCTTCGCCTGCGTGCTACTGGTGCCGTGCCAAATGATTAAATATCACCCCTCCTAATTAGCATTCCACGTAAAAGCCTTAAAACGTTTCTTTTTGACTGCAGGTCACAGAAGCCCAGCCGGGAACAGCACACTGGGCTTTCATGTGGGGAACGGCATACATGAATACAAACACGTGAAAGCACAGCAGACAGGGACAGGCTACTCTCAGGGCGATGCTACTCCAGGACAGCTTGGAGCACTGGGTGTCAACCCTCACTCTCTTTCTGAAGTGAATGCCATTTGTTGCCATCCTCTTGCCTTGAATCCCGCACCACTCTGGATCTGAAGAGGTGTTTTTGTTCTTGCAGAGCGGAGGCCCTTCACAGGAGCATGTGAAAGCTACCGAGGCACCTTCCCCTGCAATGCACTCTTCCTACCACAGCAAAGCCGCATCAGGTGGTCTCCTTCAAGTGATACCCAACCGACACGCATGCAAGCCTTCTTTCTGGTCCACTGTGCACCGGGTCACAGGCACGTCTACCTAGCCATGTGTCCACAGATTAGCTCTTCAGCTACCACCACGACACCTACAGCTCACACCATCCTACACATGATTTGTTTGTCTTGATCTCTACACCTTAATCACCTGGTACCATTCAAACACAAAAGGACCGGAACCCTGCCAACTTTTATTTCCATCTCAGTTTCTGCAAATAAATTAAAAAGCCCAGAATCTGCTGAGAAAGGGGGGAAGTTCTCATTTCAAATGTAGCTGTTAATTAAATTTTCATTAGCTACCCCACACAGTAGCTGCATTCTAATAAAAAGAACATGTGATCATTTGCCAGGAACAGTGATCACAACAAGACAGGGAGGCAGTCACAATTATCCCCATGTTACGGATGAGACTGAGGCTAAGAGAACTGAAAGGACCAGAAGCCAGGGCACAACCCAGGCCAAGAGGCCGAGGCCCCTGCTCTCAGCCTTGCGGTGGGTGGTAAAGGCCACTGAGACCTGTCCTCAGAAAGGGTCCTTCAAATTATGATGGAGTTGGAACCGGAATGAATCTACAGATCACTAAGTCAAGTCACTGTTCACCTGTCTCAGCTTCACAGCTGGATCATGAGATGAAGGGCAGCCAATCCACTGCAATTATCAATGTGCTTAAAGACGGAAGTGGTACATGCAAGCCATCCACTCTGCCTTTCTCTAACATGAGCTTTAAGAGACAAGGAACCAAGTTCAAGATCAGCATGAAATTTTCTGTATTCTTAGTTTCTTAGGCGTCATCAAGTCCAGGCTTTAATTATTCAAATGTGAATATGGCAGCCCTGGCTGGTGTGGCTCAGGGGATTGAGCACTGGCCTACAAACCAAAGGGTCGCTGGTTCGATTCCCAGTCAGGGCACATGCCTGGGTTGTGGGCCAGGTTCTTAGTTGGGAGCATGTGAGAGGCAACCACACATTGCTGTTTCTCTCCCTCTCTTTCTTCCTACCTTCTCTTCTCTCTAAAAATTAATTAATTTAATTAAGTCATGTAAAATGGTGTGATTTTCCTAGTGACACACAGATAGTTAACTTCTGCAACCAGTCTCTAAAATGGTTTCTGATTCCCAGTCAGTAAATAGCATAACCAACTACCTTCCATTAGGACAGATGGTATTATGACAGGGAAAACACATTACTCTCCAATTTTATCACCAGGGTAATAAACACAGGCCATAAATACTCTTTTATTGATAATTATTTTCCCTCTGTGAACTTTGAGAGCCTAACCCACTGATCCTTTGGCTAGTCTAAAGAACAATTAACCACAGTGATACAACTTGACAATTTTGCCAACATATCCCCACCTTTGAAACGAACTCCTTTGGAAAGCATGGGGCTGTTAATATTAAGACTTCAAGCTGTCACTGGGAAGCTTCAGGCTAGATCTGGCTGGCAGGAATGTCTGTTTGGCCAACAGGGTGTTGGAAACATTTTTAGATTAGCTTACCACATTTTTCTCTTGTAACATGTTCTTCTGGGCAGTCAGCAGGGGTATGGGACTGAGCCCTATGAACAGGGGATATAATTTTCCATTCATAGCTGGGACTCCACATACGCAAAGGGCTGGCTTAAGTTATAAGTGGATTTTCAACTATGCAGGTGATGGATGCTTCAATTTCCACATTGTTCCAGGGTAGACTGTACTTCTAGTTTGTCACAGTTCCCACCAGGACTATCTGGATGTTATGTTGTCTGCTGGTCCCTGTGGGCAACTGGTTTTCAGTCTCTGCTTTCCCGCATTAATATTATGGCATTAAAATAAAATGACCCACTGTTTGAAACCTATCACCAGTGATTAACATCTAAATTCTTCACCAAAATAGGGCTCACTTTATCTAGAAGGAAGTCAGTGCAGCGGGAGGTAGGGGGACAGGACTGAACTGGAAGATTGGGTATCTAGATTCTGGTCCTTCCTCCATCAGTAAACATCAGTATTACTTGGATCAAGTTTCCTAATCTCAATGGATCACAGTGATTTCCTCATCTGCAAAACACGCAAGTTGGACTGGCTACTTAGGATTTTTATTTTTCCAATTAAAAAAAAAAAAAAAAAATCCACCCTGGCTGGTGGCACAGTGGATAAGGCCCCAGCCTGCAAACCCAAAGGTCACTGGTTCAATTCCCCAGCCAGGGCACATAACCAGGCTGCAAGCCAGGTCTCCAGCCAGGTTCATAGCTGGAGGCAGGTGAAGTACAACCATACATTGATGTCTCTCTCCCTCTCTGCCTCTCTCCCTTACCCTCTCTCTAAAAATAATAAATACAAGCTTTAAATTTTTTTAAAATCCTGTGACATATCTCTCATTCAATCATATACAAATATAGGCTTTTTCCCAGACAGAGAAGCCTGAGTGAAGAAGGAACACAAGGGATTTTAGAAGTCATAAGGACTAGAATTTGATACACTTTCTGTATTTTCCATGAGATCTCAGGGAAGTTATCTAAAATTCTCTGAGCCTACCTCCTCACATTCATTCATTTACTCAGAATAATTTGTTGAGCACCTACTATGTGTCAGGTAGCTTCTAAGAGCTGAGGATTCCACAGGGAATGAAGATCATGCTCTCATGAAGCTTACATTCTAGTGGCAAGGAGACAGAAAGTAAACAAATACTTATAATCTACCAGGTGGTGGGAACTGCTAAGAAAATAAATTAAGCGGGCTAAGAGATGGGAGGGGAGAAGTTGGTTGGGTTGTTAGAGATGGGAAGAGAAGATCTCTCTGATAAGACACTTGAGCAGAGATGGGAATGAAGTGGGGAGGGTGAGGAAGGTGGAGGGGCAGCCATGCAAATGTTGGGTATAAGTTGTTCCAGGGAAATAAATTGGGTATAGATTATTCTAGTAATTGTAGAAACTTCACGCTATGATGTGCAGAACTCCTGCCAGAGTCCTCGTGATAGGCTGCTTTATCCCTCACCATCACCCTCCTCACTCTCCTTCCTCTGAACAGGTGCAGTCTTTGGGATGCAATGTCTGCTTTACATCAACCCCGAAGACAGCAAAGGAAAGCAGGCCAGGGGTGAGAACACCTTGCCTCTCATTCTATGCCCTAACCAACAACCTACAACTATCGAATCTTATTTCTGATACTCAAGAAAGAACATCAAATCCTTCCTCGGCTGTGTTCTGAGCAGAAGAGAAAAAAAGTCCCTTCCTAATGAAGTACTCCAAAACACATACAGGTAAATATTTATGATGTGCTCTCCTCGAAGAGGGGGAGATAGAGCCGAGAGGCTAACCACAGTCTCCATGTCAGAAAAGCCTGGCCCACCTCCCAGCTTTCTGCTGTTGCCTGTGTGACCCTGGGCAAGTGACTCAACTCCTCTCAAGCTCAATCTTTTCACCTGTGAACTGAGGAACAACAACGCTAGCTTTTTTTTCAGAGTTGTGAGCTTATGTCCATAAAACACCTGGAGGATTTTTGGCACAGCGAATAGAGGGTGAGTGTCTATTTCTATCAGGGCTTCTGGCTGCAAGTCACAGACATCACCTCTGATTAAACAGACACGAATTGTTCTAACAGCTGACTGCCTGGCTCCCCTAGTGTCCAGCAGCCAGGAATCATGCCCCAAATCATGCTCTGGAGTGGTCCGGGCACATGCAACAGAGGATGATGCAGCTCCCACCCCTCTGCCTGTGAACTAGACACTGTCCTGGCTTGTTAGGGAGAGGAGCAAAATTCAGCAAAACCCAGGAAGTAAGGAATTCCTCCAACCAGCCCCCAAAATGGCAGGTGCCTAATCCCATCACTGTTACAATACACACACACTTTGAAGCAGGTATACTACTAACATGCTCATGCGCCTTCCCTTGCTGTGAAGGCCTCCAGCCCCTCTCTGGACAGCCCAGCCCCCTCCCCCATGCTCCTGCTCTGGGGAGCCTTCCAGCCTGAGTCTGGTGCCTGCTTCCTCCCTCCCCCAGCTAATTCTCTTACAAGGGACCTCATTATAAACTGATTTACACCCTGACTGTATATGTGCAAATGCAAACGGATACCAATTCTTTTGGAACTACACAGGGTAGAGATGAAAAATAAATGCATATGTGATTATAAATAACACTGCCTGGCTTTCTCATCATTTAATGTGTGTATATCTCAACCCACCAATGAGGTTATAACTCCTTGTTGACAAGAAACACCATCCTTTCCCTCTGCACCTGTTAGAAGCCTATTTCCTGTTCTTTGCCAATGTTTAATACCTCCTCCTTTAAATCTGGATGATGAATAGTTTTTATATTGAGGGTCAAGTATCTACTTCATCTACAAATAGTCTTTTGTTAAGAAAAATAGATTCAAACTCCCCTACAGAATAGGGAAAGGAATCAGTGTTGACAAATTTCACAAAATATTGAAGCACTTACAAAACTGTAAAATGGTCATGTCATAAAATCCTTTTTCCTCCTTATTTTCAGATTTTAAAACTCTCACTATCCTCTCACTCTGAAAAGTGAGGAATCCCACACTGCCCAATTTTACCAAGAAAAGGGGTAGGCTTGCCTACCACCTCACCACCATGGAAAATAATATTCCCATCTTGTGGGCTTTACTGCTCAATATTTTTAAAAATCTTGGTGACATTCCAAAACTGTTACACCTATAATACTATTTAGGGTTAGATGAAATTCAACTCCAACACCTACTTGGCCCAGAAGCTACAAGTCCCCTATGTTTTTAATAAATGCTTTCTGTACAGAATACTTACAGATTTGAAACAATTTAAAGCCTACAATATTGAGTCAGGCATCAAAGAGATCTACAGAAAAAGAATATATATATTCCAGAGATACCTAAAACAGGAAGTCCTCCTATGAAAGGGTGCTCTTCTCCCAGTGAGTAACGAACTCATTGAGGAAACATTTATTGAGATTCAGGGTGTCTAGCACAGTATTGGCTCTTATACTCAGGTCAGGATCTGCCAAGCAGAGAGCAATACATACGTGAAGGTCAAAGAGACACCGACAAGAGCCTCAGAGCTTCCCAGCAGGCTCCTGGCCCTGGGCAGGAGGCTAATAATGTCTGCCTGGGCGCTTGTCCAAGAGAAGGAAGGTTAGCAGGCATTCAAAATGTGTGTATAAAAAACAAGAAGGGAGAGAAGAGGTGGTAAAACAATGGACAAGCAAGAGGAGGAAGCATCTGTGGTATCGTTTTCATCAAGGGGAAGAAAAAACACATACATCTATCTAAAATGAAAAAGGGAAAACGAAAAGTGAGAAAGAGGCTGAGCACAATTTCCATCTCTCCTCTGCACTTCAAATGCCGCTTGGGAATCAGAGCTAGTCTGCGACTTCCAGGTACCATTGAAATTTATAGTTCCCTTCCTTTTGAAATTATCATGCAACAAGCTTATTTAGTCTTGCTTATATATTCATTTTCCTTCATTCAAAGAGTCTTTTACGAGAGATGGGGGAATTGTACTTCCCAAGCCAGACATGATCTCAACCACTGTTCTTAGCCATCATTTACCTCAGAACAACCTTTTCTGCTAAAGAAGGTTATCACTGCAGTGCAGAGAACATAAGCAGAATAAATGCAGCATCCTCAACCATTCATTCCCAAACCACCCTTTTATCCAAATAGTCACCAGAAATATATAAAAACATTCTAAATTCAACAGGTCTCATCATCTGCAAATTTCCTTTTAAATCTTTTTGTAAACCATAAAAGCAGTCCATAGAGAAGCTGCCCGGTTCATTCATTGGGTCCCCAGGCCCTTCATCTTCCATCCAAGATCCTCTCCCCACCTGGACTGAGGTCCATCTCTCACTTTTCCTTCAAGGACCTAACCCATCCAACAGTGCTGGCTTGTGAGCCTGCCCGACCCAGGCAATGCACCCCCTGCCCCAGAGCCTCCTCTACATAGTTTCCACTCCTCCTCACATGCTCCCCGCTTTTCCTACAGCACACCACAGCCTCTGGGTGCAGTCCACAGTTCTGATGAGGTCCCTGTCCTGAAAGAGTCTGGTGCCACAGGGACAAATGCAGGCTTTTAAAAACTGTTTTGGCTGGTGGCACAGCTGGATAGGCACCAGCCTGTGAACCCAAAGGTCGCTGGTTCCATTCCCGGTCAAGGCACATAACCAGGTTGCAAGCCAGGTCTCCAGCCAGGTCCGTAGCTGGAGGCAGGTGAAAGGCAGGCAAACTATGATGTTTCCCTCCTTCTCTGCCTCTCTCCCCTCCCCTCTCTCTAAAACTAATTTTTAAAATCTTTAAAAAAAAGTGTTTTAATTATAATTGAGATTCAGTATTAGTTCCTGTTGTATACAACACAGGGTCCATCCCTCTCTGTGAATCAGTGCTCCGGCCATTGTACTTCATGGCCAATATGCACTTTTTAAAGAGCAACAGAAGCCCTGGCTGGCGGCTCAGTAGATTGGTGTAAAATATAGTAAATATCTCACCATAATTTAGGAGCACCAGTCTTCATCGCACATTACTAATGTTAATACTAATATTAATAATATTAACAATTGTTTCCTTTTCGTTTGACTTTGCATCCACCTATCCTTTCATACTTTGTCTAAGTTTTCTCCTGCAGCACACACATTTACATTCTAGGCTGAAACAAGAATTGTTTAAATGAAAAGTCCCCTTTAAATTTAACTCCAAAATATATCTCCTCCAAATTTCATTTCTGACCATAGTGAGTGTGAATGTGAAATATCAAGTTCAAATTTTCTCTGGTCTAAAACCAGCTTTAGAAGAAAAAATAAACCTAAGAGACCTCACATTATATTTTAAAAGGTATCTGATCATTTTGACATTCACACTTTCTCATCTGGCAGGTTGTACAATCACTTGCCGTTTTGAAATTTTAAATATTCTTTAATATATTACACAAGCTTTCATATAGAAGATAGAGAAACTTTCCAATTCAATGCCAAATTGTGTGCCTGCTAAAATAAAAAGAAAGATCACATACCATAGGGTAAATGTTTTCCTGCCTTCTGGTGGCAGACCTTCACCCTCGGCTTGGATAATGGCACCAGCTTATAAGTAAAGTTCCAGAAGAAAGGAATACATTGATGGGTAGCTAAATTATTTGAAAAACTTCTCACACCACCTACTTTTTATCAAAAGGAGAATCATCCAGATACAGCTGAAAGAATGACTGTGGAGTCATAGCAGAACTTCTAGATTTGTTACGCCCTCCACCTACTAAAGCTTCTGCTCATGGCTCCTCTCCTTTCTGAACTGCCCTTCTCACTGTCACCCCACCTGCCCTAGTCAGTAGGAACCTGCTGCTCCCCTAAGGCCCATCATGTCCCTTTCCTGAAGGTAGATCTCAACCTCTTCAGCCCTCCTAGAGGAATTACTGACTTGTACCCCATACCCATACTGATGCTGTCTGTTTTTATCCCATTAAGATAAACCTACTTCTTCAAATCCTAATATTCATGAAGCTGCGGTATTTTAGAGACATCAGAAATGAGAAGGCCCTGGCTGGTGGTGCAGTAGATAAGGCACTGGCCTGGGAACCCAAAGGTTGCTGGTTCGATTCCCCAGCCAGGACACATAACCAGGCTGCAAGCCAGGTCTCCAGCCAGGTCCATAGCTGGAGGCAGATGAAAGACAACCATACACTGATGTTTCTCTCCCTCTCTGCCTCTCTCCCTTCCCCTCTCTCTGGAAATAATAAATAAAATCTTTAAAAATAATAATAATAGAAGTGAGAGACCTTGGAGCTCATCTAGTTAGGTGATCCTTAATTTAACAGACTTGCCCTTCATGCTCTTAACATACATATATTTTATCATCTTGGCCATTACCATGCTGAAGTGAAATTCAGATCGGTTATCTCTACATAATTTCAATAAGATATATGTGTACATTAGGAGAAATAAATATAATTGAAAACATTATGCCCTTTAATTAGTGCATTAGTGCTTAGAGACTAAAAGACATGAGGAGGTCAACTGTTTATATCTGCTCATATGAGTATGTTTAGAGTTGGAGAAAAACAAGTTCAGAAAACACTCCTCATTTAAAAAAAATACAGATAATAAGAGATAAAGGGAAGGTGGCACATGTAATTACAATCTTGAGTAAAGATAAGGAGAGATGAGACATTTTAATATGACATCTTTCAGGGATGCGCGCTGAGTCATTCGAAAATCATAGAGACCACCAGGACAGGACTGTTTTTGAAACTGTAGGGCATCGAACACAAATGAAGCCTACCCTGCAAACAATGAGACAACACCAGACGCCCCCACAAATTCCCAGGACTGTCCTTGACAGAGCAACCTTCACCCCACCCATGGAGAAGCAGATACAATTCCGCTTTCTTGGTCCTCATTGTGGTTTTGAGAATAAAAAGGTTCGGGGCCAGCAACTGGCGGAGACGCGGCTGGTTTCACAGTCACCGCACACCCGCGGGGAAGCCACAGGCCAGCGTGCGCACATGCACTTTCTTCCTCCCCTCTCCTCCTTCCTATTTGGGGATCAGATTGTTCACCCCTGCCCTCTGTAATCACCACCCTTAGAGTTTTGACATAGGTGTAGCTCTGACCCCACACCTCACATTTCTTCCTTAATTGTGTATGCTGCCTTACCCATCACGTCTCATCAATGGTCACAGCCTGAGCCTTATTAACTCAAATCACAAAGGTCTCTCATTCAGCATTTCCCTTCCTGAACCATGCCCAACCTCCTTTCTATCTTTGGGACAGTCCAGTTCCCAGTCGGCCCATCATGTCAGTCCCTGTTCTGTCCCACATCGCACTCTTGCGACACCCAGAGCTCATTCAACGCTGCTCCCTCAGCTGTGCCCATCTTCAGTCTTGCTCCCATGACACAGCTGGCTTCTCCTTAGTCTCCCCTGCACAGAATTGCAAAGTGTGTTAATGCCTGTACCTCAGCAGAACTAACATACTTCATATTCATTAGCTGCAATAGCACTATTCAAAGTGGTCCTTTCCAGCAGCAGGAAAATTTTCTTCAATGATTGTCCCCAGTTGGCTGGGCTAATCCCTGGTTCAACCTACCTATAGAGTAAAGGACTTTGTTTCCATAATAGTCAGGTAATAGGTTATGAGGAGGCCCTTGCCAGTAGTGCCTCTGTTCATGCTATTTGTTCGAGTGGAAGGCCCTGTTTTTGAAAACGTTTTCGATTTCCTTCAAAACCTGGTTCTTGTTAATGTCCTCAATAAAGCTTCCAAGCTCTTGGCCATCTGGATTTCTGAATTCTCAAATTATTTAATAACGGCAGGTATGCAGAGATGAAAGAAATTTTTAGATGACCTAGTCAAATCATTTTATTTGACAGAAGAAGGAACTGGGACTCGGAGGTGAGAAAACAGTCCCTGCTCTTATATAACTGGTTGTTTGCAGATAAGGCTGCTGCTCAATTCTCTTCCCTTCTTTTAACCATGCCAATGAATAATTTGATAACATTTACATACCTTTCAAAAAATCAGATCTTTTTTCTTTCAAAACACGCTTTTGGGTGAATTTTAGAAAGGTAGTTCTCCTACGCTGCACACTGTCACTTAGAAGTTAAAAATGGAAATACTTTTATTTGCTACATATTTTCATGCTACATGAAATTCAACGCAAATGTGTGTTACACACCACGCCATTGGATCAGCTCCTGAGAGACTCCTATCTACGGCTATTTTCATGAAGTCAACCCGTCTCATAATTGGTCTTCCTCCTTTCCCGTTGCCTTCTAGTTTCCCAGCATTATTGTCTTTTCCAAAAACCCAGCCTTCCCATAATGTCCCCTAACTAGGACAGCTTCAGGGCGGTTACTAGTCCCTTATTCATTTCCATTTTTTTTTTTCAAGTCACAAAAACTATGTCCAGTTTGCTTTCCAGGGCAATATAAGCATGCCAAAAATTCTTGAATGGAGTAGCCAAGTGAATGAAGCTTTTTTAAGTTGTAGGTTATTTCAAATCCAAACCATGTTCATTTTATGAGTGTTTTTCCTTTTTATTTTATGACTAACTAGGAAGCATAAAGAAAATTCATAATATTTAATCAGAAATAATTTCTTAAATTCCTAAAAGTGTACCTTGCATGCATTAGCTGCTGTTAGTCAGCAATGATTAACAAACTTTTTAAACTCATGACCTCTGTCTCTTTGCAGTTTCTCAGCCCTTCGGCCATTTAGGTGGTAAACGCCATTCTTTTCACAAACCTATTTTAACTATTTTCTTCTTTTAAAGTAATGCACCATCAGTTGACTCTTCCTCATAGTATCTGAAGACCACACTCAAAATCCAGACTCATTTCAGATCTCCAAGTACTTGTTATGATACTGAATGCACTTCACCAGCCTTGAAAATCTAATGTTTCTATCCTTTGAAAAAAATTCTATCCTTTCAAGTTATTTTATGCTCTATTTTAAACACAATCAAAATGTGGAAAAAGAAAGTGGATATTCTCCCAAAGCTACTCAGCTGAATGAAAGGTTTCAAAGATACAGGCTCAAGTTTCATTTTCTAAATCTCTAGACACACAGAAAAATTCACACACATGCATACACACATACACACACACACACACAAAACACACACACACTTCTCTCTTTGTAAAAGGTCACTGATCAGTTTTTAGCTTCTTCCCAACTGCTTTAAGATTTTAATCTCTTTTTCATCATTAAAGAAATATACCTATTAGCCCTAGCTTGTGGCACAGTACATAGGTGCTTGCCTGTGAACCCAAAGGTTGCTGGTTCGATTCCCAGCCAGGGCACATAACCAGGTTGCAAGCCAGGTCTCCAGCCAGGTCTGTAGCTGGAGGCAGATGAAAGGCAATCAATACATTGATTGATGTCTCTCTCCCTCTCTGCCTCTCTCCCTTCCCCTCTTTCTGAAAATAATGAATAAAATCTTTAAAAAATAAAAAAGATACTTTTCTTGACCAATATATACTCTTTACCTGTACTTTTTTGTTTGCATAAAAACCATACTTGTGCCCTGGCTGGTGTGACTCAGTGGATAAGGCACCGGCCTGCAAATCCAAAGGTTGCTGTTTTGATTCCCAGCCAGGACACACAACCAGGTTACATGCCAGGTCTCCAGCCAGGTCCCCAGGTGGAGGCAGGTGAAAGGCAACCATACTTTGATGTTTCTCTCCCTGTCTGCCTCCCTCCCTGTCCTTCTCTCTAAAAATAACGAATTAAAAAAAAAAATTTTTTTTTAAACATACTTGCTTATGATTATGAGTTTTAGCTAGTTTGGTGGTCCTTTCACTAAGCATGATAGACAACTCTAAATTCTGGTTCTAAAGGAAATAAGGCACAGTTTCAAAGCATTTAGATGCCTCCTCTTGGTTAGATTAGATTTATGTGTTCTATTTGTAAAACTTCAGAGTTGTCCTAAACTTAAGTATCAATGTTTGGGGGGAAGTCAATGACAGGCACAAAGTAACAATGGTTGAAATTGTCCCTGAAGTTTTGAAGTTTTGTCACCACTAAGCACTGAAAGGCTCACTGGCTCTTTCCTTTGGTGGTGGTTGCGGGGGAGGGGGGTCCTGTCCGGAAAAAGTCCAGCTATTGTTAATATAATGAGAACGGGTTTGCATGACATGAATGTAACCTGGCAGCCAAGGAGAGTGGGCTGGAATGCACATGTGTGAACAATGAGGACTTCACTGTGCTAGGCAGTGGGGGCGGTAGATGTCACACTGTTGAGTGGGCACATGTACTCTCAGTGTTACACTCAAAACGACTGAGCTAGCCAAGCAACAAATCTGCATCAAACTCTGCATTCAGCTTGAACAGTCCTCCACCGAAACTATTCAAATGACTCAGAAGGCCGCAGCTACGGCAACTAACTGGTGGTTGGCGGCTTCACTGCAGCAACATGCCCGCTGCTCATGCGCCATGTCTAGTGCAGAGTTTTTTGGCGAAACATCAAATCACCCAGGTGACTCAGCCCCACTACAGCCCAGATTTGGTGCCCTGAGACTTCTGGGTTTTCCCAACACTAAAATCACCTTTGAAAGAGAAGAGATTTCAGATGATCAATGAGATTCAGGAAAATACAATGGGGCAGCTGATGGTAGTTGAGAGAACTGTGTGAGGTGCCTACTTGGAAGAGGGCTGAGGTATCACTGTCTTTTGTACAATGTTTCTTGTATCTTGTATCTTCTTTAATAAATTCTCTATTTTTCCTACTACATGGATGGATCCATGACAAACCTTGTATATTCCTATCTTCTTGTCTTTTACCAATGACCCTCACAAATTGCTTCTTCTATCACCACATTTTCCTTGCCCTCACCAAACCTCATCTGCCAAACTTTACCACTTCCACCAACAACTAGAATTTATGTGCCCCACACAGAAATAACCACTACTGTCAAAGCTATGAGTCATTTTAACATGTGAGGGGGAAAGGAAATGTAAGAAGCAATCACTGAAAAGTAAAAAATAAAACTTGTGTGCTAAGTGCCATCCAAATTTTCTTTACCAATCATGCTTTACATTTCCACAGTGTGGAATTAAACATGATATTGCAAGAAAAAGAAACAGGGGGTTCCAAGAAGATAAGAATACTAGCTGATTCTAGGGTATGGGCAGCCTTTGAGCCAGGGTTCTCTCACACAGTGCCCACGTACGCCGGGATCCATATACATAGTCCTTTCAGGTCTCTGAGCAGCATTTTAACAAAACACAAAATTAAATTCCATCTTACAACTCTGCACACATATCTGTACCTAAATGAATCATTGATGACAAAGTTGCCATTCTCCAGTAATCTTTTTCTAAATCCAGGGTGACCCACTTATGCTCAAGAAAAACTGAACATGTAAAGACTTCACACAGATATGTGAACACTCAACAGATGCCCAGCAAACACACAGGAGCCATTGATTAAGTCCATGCAACCTACAAATATTTATCAGTTATCTCCTAGGTACTAAGCATCCAGCAGTGAACAGAACAGACAAAAATTCTTCCCGGCCCTGGCTGGTGGCACAGTGGATAAGGTGAACCCAAAGGTCGCTGGTTCGATTCCCAGCCAGGGCACATAACCAGGTTGCAAGCCAGGTCTCCAGCCAGGTCTGTGGCTAGAGGCAGGTGAAAGGCAACCATACATTGGTGTCTCTCTGCCTCTCTCCCTTCCCCTCTAAAAATAATAGTAAATAAAATATTTTTTAAAAAATTCTTCCCCTTGCAGTGACATAGCAACCAAATAAATTATAGTTTAGCAACAAAAACTGCTCTAAAGGGCATCTGGGGAAACACTGTGGAAACTTCAATATAGATTGAGTATTAGGCCATAATTACCTTTGTTGTTATAATAGTATGTGGTACAGTGTTTTCAAACTTGTCTGCACATTAGAAACACCCAAGGACCTTCAGAAAGATATTGATGCTATTGACCCATCAGAGATTTAGATTTAATTAGTCTAGAGTTCGGCCCAAGCTTTGAAATTTTAAGCTTTTGAAAATTAAAACTTTGAGTCCAGATGTAAGATTTATGTGTATTCATTATCCATTTTAAAACATTTCTATGTGCTAGAATTTTTCATGATTAAAGTTGGGGAAGCAAAATCAATCATCTTGTTCACTTGATCATCTAAGACAGGATGTGGTTCCGAATACAAAATTCTGCAATTCACAAGCAGGAAACTACTTTCAGATGACAGGACATGTTTCAGAACTCACCAAGCAGCTAAATTTTGGTTTCCATGCTTTTTATGTTAAAACACTTGTAAGAGGTCTATTCCAAAACAGTGGCTCACTGGCCTTCTTCTAAAGGTTGATTGCCTCTATAGAATGCTGCAGGCCCAGGATACTTGTGGGTTTTATCTACACTATTTTAAAAACATACTTTAAACTACATCTCAAGACAAAAATATAACATATATAAAATATTTGATTTGTCCTAATTTGTTTCTTTCTCCTAAAGATGTAAGAAAATCTTCCACTTAATATTATACATGTCAGCCTATTCTAGTGCTATCATCTGGACAGTTATTTTTCATAAGGGAAACTGTACTTATGCTTTATTATTTATCTCACCAACTTGATTTTTTTCCTGGTAAGAGCATTAAAAAAAATAGAATAGTGAGAAATACAGCTGTAAAAGTAGATTGGGGTCTTGATTAGAAAGATGTTCATACCTAAGGTTGTGCTCACTTAGAAAGTATTTACGGAGAAACCTACTACGCACCAGGTAATGTGTGTACAATTATAAACAAGCCAGACAGGATCTCCAATTTATACTCATGTTGGAAATACAGATAAATACACATGACACAATTAGAGGGTTGCTTTCACAAAGTTAATCTGATGATTAGAATTAAAATAGTAACCTAAACTAGGATTGCATTAACACTATATATTATGCTCACATTAATAAAAAAGGAAACCTTTCTAAAAATTAAATTTGATAATATAGTCCACATGACCAGGTTGCTTTTCATTTCATTCTTCTTTCTTTCCCTTTTGGATTCGTTTCATGAAGCTGTAAATGATGACAAACTCTGTGGCTCAAAATAACAGTAATTTATTCTCTCATTATCCTAGAGGCCAGAAGTTCAAAATCAGAACCACTTCTGCCAAGAGGTCAACGGGGCCATACTCCCTCCAGAGAGTCTAGGGCACCTGCCCCATACCTCTCCCAGCATCTGTGGGCACCAGTGTTGTTCACACCTGCATAAGAGTCTAAACAGGGGAAAAGACAACTGGACTAACCCAGAGCATTTACAGTTCTGCTCCAAACACATCTGAGGCATTCATCTGCTTCTGAGCAGATCCCAAAACGCAAAGCTGTTGACTCCTCTGAGATTTCATGGGCTTATGATGAGCACGCAATTAAGTGAGATTGGAAACCACCATGCGAATGGAAAGTAATATTACTTTTCTTCTCTCCTCTGCCTCCTCAGTCATAACCTCAAGTTTTCTTGCAACAGCTCCTGCCACTTTTACTTGTCCACGTCTGGCTCAACTGTTCACTTCAGCATTCACCCTGGGGACATTCTAGTTAGAGTCACTCTTCCACAATCAGTCTCGGCTAGAGATGCTAAGAAGTCTAAAGCCAACATTAGATAGACAAGAAGAGAGGTACAGGGAAACTTCAAGATTTCGAGGCAAAATGCTGGAGTCACTATTCTGCCTTTTGTACTTCAGCGGTCACACAGTGGAGGCTGGACCAAACCCTTGCTTTCCTGACCAATCCATTTGAACAGGACCATGAGGTAGACCATCATAAACCTAACCTTCCCATGCGCTCATCCCCTAAACATGAAGAATTACTGCGATTCTAGAATCCGCTAAGCCAGTGGCCCTTTGCTAAAATTCTCATTCCAGAATATATCTTAATATTGTTCATGTAGAACGGTATCCTATGTAAATGAAAACATCCTAATGTAGAAAAGTTGACATGAATCAGGAGGTGCTTGTGTATAAAACCCATCTACTTTCTTCCCATTCCAGATATGCACAAGTACATAAATTCAATCCCTGGCTTCTACGCAAGAATAAAAATCCACATCGTATAATGATGACACAATTACAATACACTCCCATTGCATTTGAGATATTAACATGTGTTGCTTTTGCAAGCGGAATACATAAAGTTACTCATTTCATTGTTGCAGTGCCTTAAAATATAGCACCGTGAAAGAAAATGAAAAATTGATGACAAACTAAAATTCATAGGATATTAGTTATGGATTGTCTGATGTAGGACAAGCCCTGTGGGACAGTGCAAAACCTAACACAATCAATTTCACATGTTTTCCAAGACCAGGATGCCCAAGCTCATCAGGTAGTTAGCCTATTACGTCCTCTTCCTCATTTACTGGCTTGCCTTCAGGCAGCAGATGTTCCAGGCTGCTACATAATAACTCCACTGTTTCCTCTCCAACCCCTCACTATGCACTATCCTTCCACGATAGTGGACTATATGAGCCTTTACTCTCTTGTAGAACTCATTTCAACTTATTATATTTATAATGCAACAATTGTGCCAATAGGACGCAATATAATTATAGAATCATAGACTTTTTAAAAGGAAACTCCTCTGGAGAGCCAAGGCATGAAAGCAGACACTGCAGCCATCCCCATCACACTTTCTGGGCCAAAATCTTTCCATTCCTCTCCACCTCCCTAGCCAGAGCTGAATCAAGCAAAGAACAAATCGGCATCTCGAAGTATGAAGGCACACCAGGGTCACAGAAGAGATAACTCCAGTTTTGGAATACAAGGCAAGCATGCAATCTCTCTTACCCCAACAAGAACACTGACTTAGCCCCTGAAGTACGCTTGCCTGTTTCCAGGAGGCCTCAGGCTAGCTGGCCCAGTTCCCCAAGCAAAAGATGAGACTTTAGAGCTGAGAAGCAGAAGAATGAAATTGCAGCTTCCACCAACACAGGTTACAAATGAAATCTCCTCATGGACAACCAGTCAACAATTATCTGGGGGTAGACGTTGAAACATAAAGGTCTGAGACTGGTGTTAGTGAATCACATTCTCTGGTTCTGTTAGGGGGGGAAAAAAAACTAAAACCCTGGAGATACAAGAAAAAAGTTTTATGTCCCAAAATACTGTCATATAATCAGCAATCATCTGTTGCCTGTACACAGCATGTTTGGTATTATCTAGATCGAGGAATTGGATAAAGAAAGAAAATAAGATGTTCAATACTTTTATTGTTTATATTCTGACACAGATATAATAAATGTACACATGTGGCTGGGATGAAACAAGGGACTACACAATAACAGGTTTTTTAATCACACATAATACATTTTTGTCAAAAAAAAAAAAAAAAAAAACCATAATGCACTGTCATCAAAGAACATAGCTTAATAAGATTACTCTCTCTTATAAGCTATTCTTTCCCTCTTCCCCTTTTGCTTCTCTGTTCCCCTTTTTTTTTTTTTAATTATTTTTTTAGATAGAGGGGGAGAGAGGCAGAGAGGGAGAGAGACATCAGTGTATGGTTGCCTTTCATCTGCCTCCAGCTACGAACCTGACTGGAGACCTGGCTTGCAACCTGGTTATGTGTCCTGGCTGGGGAATGGAACCAGCAATCTTTGGGTTCGCAGGCCAGCACCTTAGCCACTGTGCCACCAGCCAGATCTGTTCCTTTTTAATGCTATGGTTTAAAACAGTCCTCGGACTTACATGCTCCAGAAAAAAAATTTTTTTTTTTTAATTTGGGGTGGAAACTTTTTATTTGCCAAAGAGCTTTTTGGAAAAAAAAAAAAAAAAAAAGGAACCTGACTGGTGTGGTTCAGTGGATTGAGCACCAGCCTGTAAACCAAAGGGTTACAGGTTTGATTCTCAGTCAGGGCACATGCCTGGGTTGTGGTTCAGATCCCCAGTTCAGGGCATGTAAGAGGCAACTACACCGTGATGTTTCTCTCCCTCTCTTTCTCCCTCTCCTCCTTTCTCTCTAAAAATAAATAAATAAAGTATTTTTTAAAGCATTTTTATTCCTGGCTGGTGGCTTAATGGATAGGTGCTAGCCTGCAAACCCAAAGGTCGCTGGTTCGATCCCCAGCCAGAGCACATAACCAGGTTACAAGCCAGGTCTCCAGCCAGGTCCGTAGCTGGAGGCAGGTGAAAGGCAACCATACAATGATGTTTCTCTCCCTTTCTTCCTTCCTCCCTGCCCTTCTCTCTGGAAATAATGAATAAAATCTTTTTTTTTTTTAATTAAAAAATAATATGAATAAATTTTTAAAAGAAAAAATAAATTTAATTGCATTAGCTTTATTCAAATAAAGACATTCTAATACATGAAAGAATATGTGATCACATTCATTCAAGTATAAACCATAAATCTTGGACTCCTTCATATTTGATTAAAAGTGTGAATTACAGAGCAGGAAGAATACTAAGCAACAAATAGGCATAGAGAAAACCCCTACTGGGTCAAAAATGAAATGGAGAATTGAGATGGGAGATGGCAGTTTTGGTATGTCACTTTGTGCTGGGGCCAGCCCAATTTACCTTCAACAACACAATGACAAAGAACCAAGGTGTGTCTTTGTCTCACCTGGAGCACAGGAGATGAAAGGCGGACACCATCAAGAATCTTAAAATGATGTAAGGATAACTGGAAAGTAATAAAGAGGTGTTACCATGGAAGAGTTTTGCTAAGAATGGAATGAGAAGAAAAACACTTGTGAGAAAATCACTTTTTTAAGAGTGGCCAGAAAGGAGAAGAAGCCAGAGGCCAAGAAATGGGCATTGACAATGTGACACAGTGAAGTGCAGGCCAGGGTTGCAGCCTTTGAAAAATAAAGTACAGATCTGAGAAATTTTAGGAAGAAAAAAATTGCCAAGCTCAATATTAGGCCTGTGGAGCAGGCCAGAGGACAGAGATGTCTACGATGAGGCAGATGTCACCAGCGGAGAACCAGCAGGCTGGCAGCAGGACCGACAGCGGCAGAGAGGAAGTAACAGGGGAAATGATGCATGAGATAGCTAGGAAACATTATAAATAGTTACATTTCTGTGGTTTCTCCAGCAAAAAATGCATCTTGCATTCCACACCTTACTTAAAATATTAACTGGGAGAGTAACAACATGTTAACAACCCAAAGTGTTGCTCTGAGATAGCACATCCGGGAATGTGTGTGTAGGAATAAATATACTGAGGGAAAATAATACTCAATAATGGCCAGCTCTGCAGGAGTAGCATATGTGGCCTTTATTTCCTTCTTTGCCCTGTTTTGTTTTGTTTTGTTTTCAAATTTTCTCTAAAAGGAAAAATAAATAACGGGGCAAAGAAGGAAATAAAATTGTGTTGGTAAATTTTTTTTTCATTTTGCCACTGCATGTTAGAATATTTTGTGACTGTGAGTTTCATGGACATACAGAGACACATAGAAAACAGATCCTCCTATTTTAAGTATTCTGGAAGTCTCAAAACACCACTAATACACCCACAGATATTCGTGTGGATCATAGCCAGCCATCTGGTGACTTTCACATATAAGGCATGTGTCAGAAGTACACATTATTGGTCATACATCAGCCAGAGTTAATCATAAAAGCCAAGAAAATTTAGCCCAATAAAAAAGTTATTTCACCTAAAGCCTAACACTGTCAAGGACCAAAAATATAACAAGAAACTTGTCACCAAGATCTGGAAAAAACTCTTTTAGAATTACAGATGATATCAGCATTAAAATTTTCTAGTATGAAATAAGGTGCTTCATGGCCATAAAGAAGTGAAATGGATACTTTCAAAGTAAATGGGGCCGATCCAGTACGCAAGGTCATTAAAACAGAGAATGGCCATTATTCCAACCTCCAGCTCTGGCTGTGGACAGTAGGTACAGTAAAGTCAGTAAGAAAGCAGACTCTGAAAACCAGACTGCCAGGATTTTGAACCCAGTTCTACCAATTCTCTAGCGTGTCATTTTAAGCAAGTTTCTTAACCTCTGTGCCTCAGTTGCCCCCACTGTAAAACACAGATTGCAATTATTCCTACCTTCGTAGTGCTGTGAAGTACACAGGAATCAATATTCATATATGGCTATTTGAAAGCACACAGGGCAATAGTAGGCAAATACAGAGGACTGAATAAGGATTCGCTATTGCTATATAGTATAGTTTTCATCATAAAGTGAGATGCTGAAAAGCCCAGGACTCTCCAAAATTATACTTAAAAGTAACCATAAACTGTGTAAATCATCTGATACAATTTGGTCATATTCAAAAATACAAAGTTGCTTTTTTCCCCTTCTCACTTCCTCTTATTCCCCCATCTTTGACCTTCATACAAAAATTAATGTGGTGGATACCAGAGTTCCTCAAAAACAATGGCACCCCAGGAGCGAGAGGCCTTGATGTTTTCTTCCCCAATGACTCAACTTCCTTACTCGAGCCCTCCTGGAGGAAACCAAGGAAACATTTTTACTCAGCAACCCAGTACGTTGTCAACAATGTTCAAAATCAAAGCAAGCTAACTCACTGTTACAAGAAAATTCTGCGCTAAATATTTACACGCGCACACACACACGCGCGCGCACACACACACATATACACACACACACACACATATACACACACACACAGCTGTAATAACTAATCTCCCTCATTGTAACACAGCCTCCCAGGAGCTAATTCAGAGAATTTCCTCCTCGTGAGCTTCGCTTTCCCATCCATTCACTGGAGGCTCTGAGGCTCTGACAGCCTTCTGCCTGCGATTATCATGGACTAGAGAGCCAAACCACTCCATCACCAATGAGAGTAGCTTCTAGCCCACCACTCAGTACGATGCTTAGCCACGAGTTCCTTGTTAGGTAAGCTGACACATGCCAGAGGCTTACCCAGAATTCCCTTAGTTCCTCACAGGTAGCTAAGTTCTTCCAAAGTCAGTCTCTTCCCAGGTACGGATACCAGGAGAGCCAGCCACTTGGATATTCTAGCAAAGTATGGGCTGAGAGCTTCCAGAATCCTCAGAATTGCAACCACAGAAGTATTTATACAGACTGGCTTTCTCCCTATTCACCTTTCTTTCACAAATTAGGGGAGTCACCTTGTCAACTATGACCAAATAATCTCCTAAAAACTACTAACTCCTAAAGTGTGTTTATAAACACACTTTCACACTTTAAGATGTCATGTGACTGCAAGTGCTGAGCACGCAAATGCCTACTCGCTGGGGTTCAGCCCAGCTTCTCTGTACCACATCCTCAGGGTTTACAACTCCAGTTCATAGGTCTCAGAGCTCTTGTCAACTCTCAGTTTCTAGCCCTCCAAGTAACTTCAAACGGTAAACTGCAAATGTTAACTATGGAGACGCAAAGGGCCTGAGGTCTCCTGACAGAGCCTGTGGTGGAAACCTGAGCTCTGCGTGGTTAAGATAAGAAAGAAGGAACTCCTGCCTTTTGCAACAACATGGATGGAACTGGGGAGTATTATGCTTCGTGAAACAAGCCAGTCAGTAAAAGACAAATACCATATGATCTCTCCTATTACAGGAGACTAATGAACAAAACAAACAAGCAAAACAGAAGCAGATAGATGACTACAAGGATCAGACCTTCAGTGGGCAGACGGGAGAGGTGGGGAGAGGGGGAAGGAGGAGGCAAAGAAGGGGAGCAGTTTAGTCAAGGAACCAGCATGGAAGAACCCTGGACATGGACAAGTGTGACTGACTTTGGCAGGGAATGGATGGGCAGGGCAGGGGAGAGAAGGGGACACAAATGGGATGAATGTAAAACAACAATAAAATTAAATTTTTTTTTTAAATGAAGGGTGTTCTGCCTGTCTGGGCCATAACCTCTTTCCTCTCTTCAGGCACCAGCTAGGGCCCATCTCACATCCCAGCTCAGGCTCAGAGCCCACCAAAGTAGCCTGGCCTATGGACGCGTCTTTCATTCTCCTCCCCGTGCAGGGGAAGAAAGTAGATGGACATCTCTGTTATTTACCACAGGGAATGAACTTACAGGCATCTCCTTACACTTCATACAAAAAGCCATCCTTTCTTCTACCCTACATTTCTACCTGGGTCAGCCATCTCCCTATCTCACATCACACCTTGTCCCTGGGTTGCTTCACAGATGCATTGTGAGCTACACTCATCAAAGGACAGATGGCAGAGACTATCTCTGCATATAAAGTGCACTAGGGATCAAGCACCTTTTGGTGGTTGTTATTTGCAATAGGCCTGTGTGCTTTATGCAGTTACTTTTTACCTCATCTAATCTTCATACCACCACTGGGCCACAGAAAGGTTTAGCAACTTGCCCAAAGCCACATACCTAGTAAGTGATGAGTCCAAGGTATGTTCCACGCTATTTTGCAATTCAGAGCTCGCTCTCTTCACCCCAAGGCCATTACATTATACCTGTTCCATGACATCATTCAGTAGGCCCAAGGGTTGACGAGAGAGGAGTCAGGTCTTCTGAAAAGTGGGCAGGTCACAAGCAGTCTCACTGAAAGGAATCCCAATGTTTCAAGATTGACCTTTACAGCTTGCGGCAAACTGGCCTCCACCTCCCACTCCATCCTCTTCTTCCTCTCTCAAGCATTCTGTCCTGCAGCCAATTCGATTCTTCATAGAATGAACTCCCACCTGAACCTCCTCTCCTCGATGCACTGACTTTCTTACTCCAAAGCTGAATTTTACCCAACCCACTCCAACAAGATGAAACTTTCTCTGATCCTCTTGGTTAAAAACATAAGATGTCCTTCCTCTGCAACTACCCAAAATGGGGTTGCTCATTATTTTTAACCTCCATGATGGTGGTTGGAACTTCCTGGCCTGTATCATCCATAGTAGAAACTAAAAAGCCCCTTGGCAGAGCTGATCTCGGACTGACTAGCAGAGGACAGAATACAAAGTACCTGTTCAACAAACTTCAAGGAGGCACCAAAGCAGATGTTTTTTGTTTTTTTTTTTTTAATGTCTCATCATTGCCCGCTATCTTGGATAACGAAAATAAATGTAGCTCCTATCAGCGACAACGATTCCATCTTTTGGAGATTCAGTAGGACTGATTCTCATACAGAGCATCTAACCATTGTCTACTATAAAACTCTGTATTTTTCTAATTCCTTGAAAATTTCAATGTCACAAGGCCAGGAAGAGCCAGACTCTAAGTAATTTTTCTACCATTCAAAAATGTACGTGCTGTTTACTGTTATCTATCTGGAGTTTAACAAACAAGCTGGACCAGGGGGGCTAATCTTACATTTGTAGAGGACTCAATGGGGGCTACCACTCATGGCCGTGCCCCAGCCTGGCCTCTGGAGGCCTGAGCAGCGCCAGGGGACACTCTCACCACTCTGCAGTATGAAACACAACCACCAGAAGCAGCCTGGCCGCTGAAAGGCGATGACTGATCCTCTCAAGTGAAGATGGGAACTTCCCCCCAGGAAGGAAAACTAAACAGACAGTGTGTTTCCATGTGAAAATTTCACCAGAGGACCTCAATGAAAGATACAGGGATGATAATCCACTTACACATTTGTGTGTGTTTGTGTGTTTGCATTACCATGTCCTTTTGGCACAGTTTCAGAAGCCATTCTGAATGTGAAGACAATACACAGACACACAGACATCTTTCTATGCCTTTTTTTCATTACTCAGAAAAATATCTTTTCCATTTACTTTTCATGGGGAGCTGAGGCAGCAGCGCCCCTGGAAAAACAACTCTGTCCACACGTGCCTCACTCCTGGCAACCCAGCCTTCCAATTGCCATTCTGAATTCTGAAACTACAACGAAGTTTGACCACTGAAGTTGTCGTTTAAAAGCGGTTAGTTAATGTCTGTTTTAAAATTATATAGGATTAAAATATGACTCTAATGCTAATAACAAGAAAGTATGAGGTTGCTTTGTCTAAAAAGTTTTCACAGGCCCTGGCTGGTAGCACAGTGGATAAGGCACTGGCCTATGAACGCAAAGGTCGCTGGTTCGATTCCCAGCCAGGGCACATAACCAGGTTGCAAGCCAGGTCTCCAGCCAGGTCTGTAGCTGGAGGCAGGTGAAAAGCAGGTTTCTCTCCCTCTCTGCCTCTCTCCCTTCCTGTCTCTCTGAAAACAATAAATAAAATCTTTTTTTTTTTAATCTTTGTAATGTTTTATTCACAAAAATCAACACAAATGTTCTGCTTATGGAAAACTAAAACTTGTATACATGTGAAATAACTGGTATGGGAATTATCAGTAGAAACAAACTTATTCACAAAGTACTAATATTATCTTCATATATGTGCAGTGCTTAAAGTGGTACATGCCATTAAAATGAATAAAAGCCCTGCTGAAGTAAATATATGCTTGTCAGATAAATTCCTACAAATGCTATATTTAAAATGAAAAACAAGTATCTGATGTATCTTAGGCTAAAGTGATAGATTTACACTAGTCTCACGTCATCTGTCATTACGTATAACCTATAAATTCTCCAAGTGTAAAATGATTCATGTCCCAAACATACTAAAACATGATGACAATTCAGAAAGTAAAGAAACAGTTGATTGTTTATATTACTCACAGGTACAATTTTAGAATCTATAGATCAAATTTATTTTCAAACAAATTATTAATATTGTCCTTACTTACTTTTTTATCCAAGAGGTAATGCAAATAAAATAACAGTTTAGACAGTTTGAAAATATTCCTGCATATCAATAATGCAGCATTATATAGATTTGTAGCATTTAATATTCCCCTCTAAAAGAAGGAAAACATTTTGTACTATGATTTCTGGAGCTTCACAACATATGTCACAGTGTAGAAGATTCATGAGGGCTCAAACAAATTCCTCATGAAATTCACTCTTTCAATCCTGTCTTCAATCTGCTTGGATTACTAAAATTCAGGTGAAAATGTGAAGACAGGCTCTCCGCAAGCTTTCAAACATACTGGCCAAAGGTTTCTCCGAACAAATTTTTATAATAGTTACTTTGAAATTTCAGTATTAATCAACTAAAAAAATAAAAGAAGGTACACCTGAACAGGTGTTTCCTTGGCCACCCACCCAGGAAGCCCATGTGAGAGGACGGGAACTACCCCACAGCCGCAAGGAACAAAAGCTCTCTGGCGGACACCCCACCCACGTAACTATAGGAATCTGCTCCCTCCCATCCAGGTCTCCACCAGGCCACCAGGATGCTGCAAACATGCCTCCCTGCAGCCAGGAGTTGTCCTACCTGCTACTGCCCACTGGCCTGATGCTCCTACTCCTTCCTGGCCAGCCCCCTTCTAAGACCCGTGGAGGCTCCTTCAGGCCACCCCACTGCCACCTGTGTCTCAGGTGGTGCCTCCACCTGCAGCCACCAGGGGAAAGAGCAGCAGCTGTCCCCTACTTCCAAAGCTGCTCTCATTTTCCAGGGCTCTTGCTCTTCTGTTCCTAACCCTAAACCCAGGGACCCACCCCGCCTTCCCTAGACTGAGGCAAGGGGAGGGGGCAGCCTAGGCTTTTATGCAGACTTTGTTCTTACTTTATTGTGGAGTACTTTGCTTTTCACAAAAGGCAGGCATGCTTCCTTCCTTTCTTCTCCCTTAAAAGGCAGGTTGTTCCAGGTGTTAAGGGGACTGAAAGAGCCCCTTTCTCAAGACTAGCCCAGAAAGTCTGGGTTTCCTAGCAGCACAGGGTCCCTTCCCCTGCCCTGTGTCCCCTGCCCTGAGCCTGCAGACTTGGCAGTTTGGGAAGATCACTCCATGCACACCATTTGCCCAGGTAAAGCTACAAGGATACTATTAGACAATGTCAAGGACCTATAAGGATACACTGCTAAGGGGCTTATAAAGGCACGGAATCTTGGGAGACAACTAGGAAAACATGCAGACTCCCTCAAAGAACTCTACCTGGGAAGCCGTGCAGGGGTGGCATCCCTAGGTGGGCAGGAGTGCTTGCAATGGACACAGAATTCTATTTTTGCAAAGATTAGCAATCTGTGGTAGCCAGACATTTAGGGAACACGTCAAGCCAGGACACCTTGGCCTGGGAATCAACTATTTATAAAACAGGTCTAGGTTTAGGACTAAGAGTAAGGCAAGCCTCCAACCTTGGGCTTTCTGACAAGTTCCAAATTACTTTGACCGAAAGCATGGGGGAAGCTCCAGGAAGAGCTGTGGTGAGCTGGTCACTTGGTTCACCGTTAGAAACTAAGAAAATTTATTTGCTGTGAAAAATACCCATGGCTGAAGGATGGTGACACAGTGTATGCTCTCTAGCCAGCCTGCCCTCCCTCCCTGCTTTCTGAAATAGTTTCTGTAATTTAACGAAAATCACTTTTGAAACAGCAAGTAGGCCATTTTATTTCGATACTTTTGGGTCAGTGGTAGGCGAAGGCTTTAAGGTCTTGGTGGCCTGTGAAGTATTTGAATGATTTGATGAAGTGGAAAGCAGTTGTTCAATCGCTCCTGTGACATTTTCACACTTTTCCAGTGAAAAAGAATTGTTCATCTGGATTCCGGTGGACAGTTCCCATGGAGCAGAAAGGGCACTGAGACCATGTACATTGTTAGGGTCAGCCTACAGACAGTGCACCCTCACTGCATCTTACTGGCCTCGTTCTGGGGCTACAGCTGATCACTCTGCTTCTGGGGTAAAACACCACCATCGAATGGCAATGATGCTGTAAGAAAGACATATCTTGTAATTGTGTCATACTGGTTCTGGGGGATTTTTAATGCCTTTGGAGAAAGTCTCCAGTTTATAAATGCCAACGGACGGATCAGAGAGGGTTCTGCCCAGGACTTTCTCCTCCATTCCACCTACAGGTACCTTTACCTCCCCATCGGTCCCTGCAGTCCGCACCACAACCCAAAGGCTGCTGCCATGAGGCAACCAGATCAGGGCCTCCCATCGAAGACACTCTTCCCACGAACTGAGGCCCCACTGCCACTCAGACACACGGCTATGAATGAAGAAACACTGAACGAGATAACTGCACTTCCTCAAAGCCTCTCAGTAAGATGCAAACAACCAGGGCTCAACCCATGATTGATCTATATGTATGCTGGGTGATCTGAGGGCCGTTAGTCCACGCACATGAGCTTTCTCTTCTTCAGGACAAGGATAATAATTCTCACCTTACATGGATTAACCAAATTCTAGTTTAAACATGTGAACACAAGCAGTGCTCAATAAATATTTGTTTTCCTTTCCTGCTGTGATCTAATTTGCCCCAGTTACATGAATAGCTCGCCGCAAAATGCCAGAAGACTCCTTAGGGTCACACAAAATTATGAACTAAATGGCAGAATGGTGAAATACATTACTTCCTTGCTATAAATGGTGTCTTGGTGCCTGACAATAGTTAGGGGGATCTCCCAAAGGCCTTTTTCACCAGTAGATTGCTTAGAATCCAGAACAGAATCAGCTTCCCTCAGTATCAAAGAGAGCAGAGGTTTTATTATTATAAAAATGAACATAAGCTACCTGCTCATGGAGCACTCTGTTTTGGGTTAACTTGCTCTGTTCTATGCTTCTAGGAACCATGTTCAGTTTAAAAAGTTGGAAGCAATCTCTATGAATGACACACTGTTGAAGACTCTGATGGTAGGTATATTGCCCAGGTCCACTTCCCAGCCATGCCACTTTCCATCTGAAGGACCTCAAGCAGGCTACCTTACCCTCTGTGCCTCCATTTCTTCAGGTATAAACTCGGGATAACACCACCAACCCTCTCAGCATGCTATGATGCTTAAATGAGTTAATGCAGCCTCTCTAACCTAGTGGAAGAATCCTTACCTAAAAACCCATGTAGCCCTGGCTGGTGGCACAGTAGACAAGGAGCCAGCCTGCGAGCTCAAAGGTCGCTGGTTCGATTCCCAGCCAGGGCACATAACCAGGTTGCAAGCCAGGTCTCTGGCCAGGTCCGTGGCTGGAGGCAGACGAAAGGCAACCACACATTGATATCTCTCTCCCTCTCTGCCTCTCTCCCTTCTCCTCTTTCTAAAAATAAATGAAATCTTTAAAAAAAATAAAATAAAAACCATGTAGTGAAGTAAGTAAATAAGCAAATCAAATTAAAACATCACTGAGGTGGTCCTATGCTTTTAAAAGAAAAACGTTACATATCACATATGTCACATGTGTATCCAAAACCTTCAGCCAGTTTTCTAAAACAGAACATACAGCAAAACTCCACACAATCAACAAACTATCATGAAGAAGATCAAACAACTAGGAAGCTTAAGTGTTGCTTCTGGCAGGCGTCCCCTGGGCTCACACTGAGCATGTGGTCAAGGTGTCCACATCATACTGAAACGGAGCTGAAGACATTTCCTCGTGTTTGTGTTTTAAATGTCATACTGGGTTTTCAAGCATATATAGAAATGTTCCCTCAAAAAAAATTGGCTCAAAATTGTTGTATTAAAAAACTTACATGTTCTGAAGCTTGGGTATTAAAAAGTAAAAAACATTCTTACAGTGAAAACATGTTCACCAAAGGGAGCCCCAGCAGGGTGTGGCCGGAGGAAGAAGAGTGACTTAATGTTAAAAACCGTCAGCTAAAATATGAAAATGAAGCCCTGGCTGGTGGCACAGTGGATAAGGCACTGGCCTCCGAACCCAAAGGTCACAGGTTTGATTCCCAGCCAGGGCACATAACCAGGTTGCAAGCCAGGTCTCCAGCCAGGTCTGTTGCTGGAGGCAGGTGAAAGGTAACCATACATTGATGCTTCTCTTCCTTTCTTCCTCCTTCCCTGCCCTTCTCTCTGAAAATAATGAATAAAATCTTTTAAAAAATAAAATAAAATAAAACATGCAACTGATTCCAAAGTGCACAATGTTTCCACATGTAAACAGAAAGCAATATTCAGAAATTTCATAAGTTGCATTCCCTGTAACACTGGTAATAAGTGGTCTTTAAAAAAGGCTCTTTAGGAATATGCTTCTTGCTACAAAATTCATAATGCATGCTAAGACAAGCTACAAGAAGTCCAGCAATAAACTTTGTTTACACCAAAATATTAGACCACAAAACCTTGTTTTAATAGAACACCTAGTAACCCTATTTCACATACAATCTGGGAAAGAAAGATTTAACAATTCGGCTTATTTTTGGAAGAAATGTTGCTTTAAGCAGATTAACAAAGTCTTAGACTCCACTGTAATGTATAAAAAGCTATTAGAATGGTCCTTTTGTTTCATGGACACCTAGCTCGGACTGTGTTATCAAGCTTCAGGCTTCGAACTAAACTCAAGGAGGGAATACAGTTGACTCTTGAACAATGGGGAAGGGGTGAGGGATGAGGGGCATTAACCCCCACACTCATGTAGTTAAAAATCCACCTACAACATTTAACTCCCAAAAACTTAACTACTAAGCACCTGCTCTTGAGCTGAAGCCTTGCCTATAATATAAACAGATGGTTCACACATAGTTTCTAAGCTGCATGCATCACATTCAGTATTCTTACATGAAAGTAAGCTAGAGAAAATGTTAAGAAAATCCTAAGGTTCATCCATGAGCTTCTTCAAATTGTTGCAAGTCTCTGAAAATGTTTCCACTTTATGTTACTGACAGAAAACCCACATATAGGTGGACCTATGCAGTTCAAAGCCCTGTTGGTCAAGAGTCAGCAGTGGAGTTGCTCCCAGCACAAGCAGGTACTGCAAAAGCAAGAATAACAGTGGGGACCCTGCCCATCAACCAGGCCCTCAATATACTTGAATATCTGCTCCACGCAAGGGCTCAGAAATCAGCCCAAACACTTTTCTCAGAGACAAGATGGGAGAAAAAAACATCCCATTGGGGGAACCACCAGGATTCTTGCATTCTTGGTGGTATTTTGGGGTCTCTAGCGTGCAGCTTCAGAAAAACAGGAAACGTGTGAACATTCGAGTGACACAAAAGCCTTCCACGATTACAGTGCTGCAGCAGGTCCGAGTCCAGTGCTCGGAAACAGTCCCCAGGATGTCACTCAATGGTAGGTCTGGTACCTCCAGGGTGCTTTCAGTCTTTTACACCACCCTGGAGGGCCAAGGCCCCCACTGAGGGTGCCTAAGCAGGCACTTAGAGGGGTCCCAGGAAGCCAGCCATTATGTCCCAACTCAACAACAGGGACCACCCGATACAGGAGGGCCAGTGCAAAGAACGACTCCTCCAAGAGGAACAGAGCCCTTGCACCTGAGAACTACAGAGGTACAATAAGAACCCCACTGAATGCTTTAAGGTATCTGGTCCCAGCAGCTCACGATCCTATTCGTGCCATCCAGCTGTCAGGTCCTGTGGCCTGGGGTACAGGACCAGCAAGTGGTAATGGCAAGGAGGCCTCTGGTCTGGTGGCGAAGGAGAATTTACATGGAGCCTTCAGGAGATTTGGCAGGCTTTCTTGTAGCAGCAGGCTACCAACCACACCTCCAGGCAGTTTCTCTGCTCTCCCACAACAGCAGTGCGCTCACCAAGATTACAGCAAGGGCACCTTATACACATTGGAACAAAGGAGGCTCTATGTCCAAGAGTTACATATGGGGCTGACATCAGCCTGCTCCAAGTTGCTAGACTGCTTATCTGCGGAGCTCAGTGTTCCAGAAGGAGCTCTGGGGATAAGATTAACCCCAAGGCTATCTCCCTGGCTGACCAGAGGAAGGTCGAGTCAGGCATAGACAGAGAAATTCCTCTGGCCTGACATAGGGTGCCCTGGAACGCCTGGAATGAACATGGGTCCAGGTGGTGGTAGACCTGGGCCAAACCCAGCAAATGCCAATTCAATGGCATGCTCTTCACCTCCTAGGAATAGGTAATGTAGGTCGTTCCCGGAGGTGGCGGGCCCCCAGCAATGCCCATCATGCCTCGTCCAGCAGACTCACCCAACTCTGGAGACAACACATACGCTTTAATGAATGCTGTACCTCCTGGACCTAACAGGCCTGATTTTCCAAGGGGCTCCAGTTCAAATGGACGCATGGGTAGATTAGAAGGAATGGAGTCAGATCACATGAATGGCTCTTTTGGCTCAGGAGATACAGGGGTATTTCCAAATACTCCCTTAACATGACAGCGAGTGTGTGACCCATCACCACCAAGTCTCCGCATGAAAACCACAGTGAGTCAGCCCTCACAGAACTACTAGGGAAGAAAATTATTCATCACAGCACACAAGCAAAAGAACTTCAGTTATACCAAATGAACCTTTTTATTTCCTGCTCTCTCCCCTATTTTATAAAGAAAGCAGGTTCAAATGTAATTCAAACAACTGTACAAAGTGACATATTAGAATTGCCCTAAAATGAGGCATAATTATGTGGATTTGTGAAAATAGACTAATTGAATATGCGTATTTTATGTATGTTATATGGCCATATACACATACATACATTGACCCACAGGACATTGTAAAATATTAATAACATGGCATCTTAAGTAGAAATAAGTAGGGACTTTTATTCCATCTTTTTTTTCATGTTTACATTTTAATTATTAAAAGTTATTCTGGCCCTGGCTAGTAGCACAGTAGATGAAGCACCTGCCTGTGAATCCAAAGGTCGCAGGTTCGATTCCCAGCCAGGGCACATAACCAGGTTGCAAGCCAGGTTTCCAGCCAGGTCCGTAGCTGGAGGCAGGTGATAGGCAACCATACATTGATGTTTCTTTCCCTCTCTGCCTCTCTCCCTTCCCCTTGCTCTAAAAATAATAAAATCTTTTTAAAAAATTAAAAAGTTACTCTGGCTCAGCCCTGAACTATTTTGTGCTGTGTATATCACTGCTTTATAGAACTGATTTTTAAGGTGAACTCAGTTATTATGGTTTTGTAAGCGTCTGTAAACCATGGACGGGAATAAAATAACTTACTTGAGAGCTTTCATTAAATTGCATCTGATGTATGTTATGGGGAGGGGAGGTCAACTATAATTTATTTCCTTTGCATGCAAAATAGAGATGATATGATCATCAATCTATAGTATTAAAATGGAAAAAATGGTGAAAATGTAGTTTTCTAAATGCCCCCAAAATCTTAGTAATTAAGTCACCTGACAAAACATTACCATCATTTCTATAGAGAAATAATTTAAATTGATGCAGTAGGTCTCATAAAAACAATGGCAACCCTAAACTGGAGGTACTGCTCATCCTTAAAGAAATGTAAGCATATTCTAAACTTAAGACACTGTTTAAAAAAATTGTTTTCCTTCCTCATGGGAAAAATACTCTCCCTATCCCCCAGAGTTCAAAGGTTGTCCTAGCCATTTATCTCCCTCCTTGCTTTGAAGGAAGTGTGGAAAGAAACAAATACAGTTTATTAACAGTTATATTAAAGCACAAGTTTGTAAACAAGGAAGAGAGGAAACCCTATAGTGAGGCTACTTAGGTATGAAGACTCAATAATAACAGTTATTGGACAACTACTAAATGTAACTAATATACTAAGTGGAAAAACCAAGTAACTCAAATATTGGTAATTAATTTTTATATAGCCTCCGGTGTTCTACATGTACTATATAATCTCAAAAATATTATGTAATCCAAAATACTACATTTGTGCCCCGTAGTCCCTTAGTGCAAACATCACGGGATGGATGTAAACAAAATAAGGCCTTCAGCAACTTTGCTGCTATTACAGAGGGAACATGTTCTCCGTAAGGAATATCTCATTTCTCAGGACTCTTTTTCCCAAGTTCAAATTTACATTCTTTTTTGAAAAATATTTTTAAGACTCAAGCATAAGCTTTTGGTGGAAATAAAAAGAAAGAGCCCTATACAAACTACAAACAATAAAAACCCAAGCCTTCTAACATATCAAATATCAATGAATTGATATAGAAGAGTGAATCTATGTAATGACTAGGATTTAAACATTAGGATGTAGAAAAGTGCTTAAGGCATTTCTGTTCTTGATAAACAGAAAAAATACTCCCATTGAAAAGCTTAGCTAACAAAGCAAGAGAAAGTGATAAATGCACACAGGATGCATACACTACTAGTGGAGAATTTTGATGTCAAGCTGGAAGGAACAGAGGTTTCTGTCTTACAGAAGAAGATACTAAGCCTGGAAAAGGACAGATAAGGACAAATTCGTCGAGAGACTGGAAGGATAACTGAGCAGTTGTTGCAGACCATGGCTTCCCTAGGTGCAAGCCATTCCCTCAGTACTTGCTCTGTGCTCTTGACTCTGAGCTGGCCAGTGACTAAGTTGAAATACAGTATCACCAAGTGGCACTGAGTAACTTCTGAAGGTAGGTCCTGAGAAGCCTGGTAGGTTCACCGAACTCTGAAGGTGCTCACTGTGGGGTAAACCAGCAAGAGAAGAGGAGGTCTGACCACTCTGTCACCACCATGCTGCGGGAAAGCCCAAGCTAGTCACATAGACAAGGCACACAGGAGAAAGAGAGGACCCAAAGAAACCTAGACATAAGAAGCCTTGATGACCTTGGCCTCAGTCCATCTTGCTTGAGAGACCCCAAAAAAGACTTGTATTATAATCTTCCAAAATTAAGGAAAAAAGCCATGATTTAAACCACTAAGTTTTGGGATGGTATGTTATACAACAGATAACTGAAACAACCATCTTGACTTGCAGGATAGGGGTCACAAATTCATGGTGCTTGAGCCAGATCTCAACTGAAAAGAGAATTTTAGGGGCGAGGCCTACTTAGTACTTTAAATATTCTAGCTAATATTGCCTACCAAAACTCAAATTTTATGAGGCTTGTATTTTTCAGTCATCTACTTCAGTCATTTATTGCATAACTTACCAGCCCTCTTTTCTTCAGTATATGAACCTTTCTCTAAGAGCAAAGGATTAATACACATATATAATTACTTAACCACATCCAGTGTGATGACTCTGTGTGATTACACTATAATACAGAACAAAGTAAAAATGCTATAATTCAAAATACTTTCATCTGGAAATTCTAAAGCATATACATCCACATTTTAGATATAGTAACAAATAAAAATTAATCATCAATAATTTAGTTTTTAAAATATAAACAAATTTACTTTGACCTTGGTCCAAATAACTTCTATCAGATGATGGGTCATAGCTCTGACTGCATTATTTGGACCAGAGAGAAATAAACAGACACACACTTAGTAACCTTAGTAAAAACATTAATTATAGAATAAGTTGGTCAAGTTACATGTTTCTAGACCACCTATAAATAGCCAAAGTTCCTTTCAACTTGAAGTTGCCAAATATGCTTCCTTACCCAAACCAAATCTCAATTACTCAACAAATCCTTTTGAAGTGTTTTGTTTTTTTTCTTTTTTAAGATTTTATTGATTGTTTTTAGAGAGAAGGGCAGGGAGGGAGGAAGAATGGGAGAGAAATATCAATTTATGGTTGCCTTTCACCTGCCTCCAGCTACGGACCTGGCTGGAGACCTGGCTTGCAACCTGGTTATGTGTCCTGGCTGGGAATCAAACCAGCAACCTTTGGATTCGCAGGCTAGTGCCAATCCACTGAGCCACCAGCCAGGTGAAGTTTTATATCTCAAAAGAGAAAGCCATGCCACAGCTTCCTAAATATGATACAGAAAAAGTTGTTTTAGGATCCATTTGCATTATATGGGGACCTTTTCAAAGCAGGAATTCTTGTATTTATTTCATTCTAGGCTTACCATTTTACACCCAGCAAAGACCTTCACATTTGTTTAGTTGAAATACATATTTTTTAAAATAATTGATAATTTTAGAAACTCCATATTCACATATCCTTAACGTCTACCTAACCTACCCAACTCTCTTTCTAGGTAAAATTTCAATTTTATGCTGCTTATCAACAACATATAATCCCTCCTCTTTGCCACAGAATATAAATGGTGTATGTCAGACATCAGCATTCAGACAGACACCAGATCTCTGTGGCCAAATGACCCAAACATCAACCTTCGTGTTTAGGTGAACCCCAACATTTTTCTATGTGCTTCCAGTTTTACAGCAACAAGATATTAAGGCAGTTATTTCCCAGTTTACTAAATTAATTACATTATATAGTTCTAATCTGATACAGCTAGGATCACAAGAACACGTATCAATTTCCACCTACTTGAATCTTCCAAAATAAATGACACATTTAGACACGTGCATAAGCCCTATGCACGACAGACAGACACATGCTTAGGAGACATGTAAGACATACTTATTGGGGTTTGCAGAGCTCGCCTATATCTTGGAAAACACATTGTACTACGGAAAGATAAAACTAAAGGCAGAAGAAAAAAACAAAAACAAAAACTATTTTTACTTCTCAGTTCACCAAGGTCCTGAAAGACAATGAAGAAACATTGAACAGCAACCTCTTAACTCACTGAAGATTTTATTTGGATTTGAAACATTTATTTCAAAGCACATTATTGGGAAGTCAAAACACATTTTCCCATAGCGGCAATGCCACAAATAAATGGTGTTTGGGATTCTCTAGCTAGTGAAAAAAAATATATTAATCCATAAAGTGTCACTATTGAAGAACTTACAGCTCCACAGAATTTAAATATCATTTATGCTATTTTTTTTTTTCCCTCCATGGAATTGGCTTCTGCATTTCTAATTGGCATATGTCTCTCTTCTCCCTCCAGTTCACCATCTCATTCCTTCCTCTAGATACTGCTACCAAAAAAGTTCTCAGTCTCTTAGTGGTGGAAGCAAAAGGCTGCTCAGAAGGTGAGCCATCTGTAAACAGGACTTGCCAGTTCATAGCCGCTTCAAGTACAGGGGTAGGGAGGGGTTTGAAAAGAACTGGCTAAGCTAAGAGTTTCCTAGCCCCAGGCCCAATGCACAGTAGACATTTAAAGTTAATGTATTATGTATGGTATAGATAAAGAGAAAAACCAACAATACAGCTTTTAAATTTGTGCACTTAATGGGAAATGGGGTAGGGCACAGGCACAGGGGGAACTGGGTTGAGGGACATATCCCCCAGATACGTGCCATGAATAGCCTACCCCTAGCTCAGCTCTCCTCCATAAAACATCATTTCTGGGCTATGAGATCAAGAGTTATTCATAAAGTACCTTAAAATATATTTTAAGAGGAACAAAAGTGAAAAAACTACCCTTTCCTCAAATACTTTACTTCAACTATAGTGATTACTATTACCTGCCAAAATTCAAATAACCTAGTCAATGTGCTCTTTGAGGAACCTAAGGAAATAATCTCTCTCTTGCTCTACATGACACGATGTTCTATCTTATTAAGAGTAACAAATGATTTAAAATTTTACCTCTGCTCAAACTAAACTATAAAAAGCTATTCAAAATAGTCACCTAGGCCTAACATCCAATATTTTAAAGCTCTTTTAAGATACCTTTTTGCTATTCTTAGTAGTTATTGAAATATATTCAGAGATATTTTTATAACTCGTGTCACAAACGTTACTTTTAAAATTGAGAAGTTATACTCCATATGTATTCAAACAAACCTTCTCCTCCTAAACCATCCACACATCAATCTTAAAAATGCTTTCTAACAGGACTTCCAAATCAATTCACAAACAGGTAACCACCTTTGACTGCCCTGAATCCTAGAAAACCATTGTGCTTTATATCAAGCACTCATTCTAAGTATGTCACATATATTAACTCATTCAAGACTCATAAACTCTTGGGTAAGTATTGGCATCCCCAGTTTGCAACAGGAAACTAAACTGAGACCTTACGATGTTAAATAGTGTGCCCAGAACTCTGACCTGAACAGTGTAGCTCCTGAGTCTATGTGTGTATGTGTGTGTGTGCGTGTGTGTGTGGTGTGATCACTATACCCTACTCCCTCTCACATTCATTCATTCATTCATTCAAACTTTTATTAGCATGGCAACTCTGATTTAGTGAAACATCTAGGCAAATTTTAAGATATTGTACGGAAAGGATTTATAAAAATACTTCTCATCTGTATACTTTTCAAAGTCTTCAGAGCTACATACTTGATCTTTGTAGTTAATTTTGTGAAGCAGACAGAGCTTTGTTATGCTCATTTCCTAGGTAAGAAAACAGATAAAAGTATGATGCCCTAAACATCTGGGGAAAGAGCCACACCTTGAACGTCTTGGCAAAGATGCTACGTTCCTTCTATAGGAATCTGCCACATGCCCAGATTCTGCTTTTTTAAAAGACCTCAAATGAAAAAAATTAATCATAGGCTACCTGGGGCAGCTCCAGAAAAGATTCACTGGGAAAACCTGACCCCCCTTCAAAAATCTGAAGTTAAAAAACAGCCAGAAGGGTCTGCATGCTCTAAGATGTAAGATGAGGGGGGGCAGCAAGGTGGGGCCTCCATTAAGAGCCATGCTCGAGCTCCGAATGTTGAGCCCTATAAGGTCAGTGGACAGAAAAGAATAGCTCTCAAAGAGAGAGCAGACAAGGTACCTGACCAGTCACTGAGGAAAGACACACAATGTTTGACCCGGATGCCTGCAAGAAACCTCATTTTCCCTAAAGATATGTAAGTGGTCTTTGCAGCCAAAAAGCAATCACCAAATAGCATATGTAAAGGATATGGCGTTGCACACCCTTTCAACACAGAAAGTCAGATACTCAGTGAACTTGAGAATGGGGAAGAGAGCAGATGTAGTAACTGGTCACACAAGTCTCCATGGTATTTGTTTACTTCTTGCAACAACAACTTTAAAGGGTAGAGGATAAACTTGGTCAGCTCATAGACCACAGCCACAATCATAGAGGGATAAAAGAATTTGTCCCTTCGGCCCCTTTGCCTTAATCCACTCCCAAGAACTTTATTTATCCCCACTCCCTTCAAATAAGGTGACTTCGTATTCTCTATCTCCTCTTATGAGGAGAATAAAGCCATTAAATATCAATACCAAGTAAAACTTGCACAGCAAACCTTTCCATCTTGGAGTATTCATATAAAATAAAAAGATTTGGAAAGACAGAAATCATGCAGAAGAGAGAGAATTTAGAAGAGTACAGCATTCCCCAAGCTTGGTATAGGGATTATGTTGTTAACCTCTCCCAATCCCCACCCCAAAACCAACACTGTCACAAAGAGCCCTGGATACCTCAAGTTTCTGCAGTTCTGAGCTCTCTCACAGTGACATCTCAGGGATGACAAGCAGAGAGGTCTCTCAGGACCCTTGGGCGGACCAAATCAAGAAGAGGCAGGAGAAAAGAGAAGACAGCCAGTGGGAGTGGGACCTCACAGACCTCTGGCCATGGAGCACAGGGACCTTCCACTTCAGACAAGTGCCTTGGCCTCTGGGATATTATGTTCTTTTTCTTTCTTCCTTTCCTTTTTAAATTCATTGATGAGAGAGGGGGAGAGAGAGAGAGAGAGAGAGGGAGAGGGAGAGGGAGAAGGGGAGAGAGAGAGAGAGAGAGGTTTGTTGTTCCACCCATCCTTGCACTCATTGGTTGATTCTTCTTTGTGTCCTGACCAGAGATCAAACCTGCAACCTTGGCATATCAAGATGAGGCCCTAACCAGCTGAGCTACCCATCCAAAGCTGGGCTCTTTTTCTAATACGTGAGTGATACTCATATTTATAGCTCACAGGGAATTTAAAAATAAGAGAAAAAAATAATTCATTTTGCCAGTTCAATTATTAAAAACTATTTAAGCCTAACTGCTGTTCAATTCAGCAGCAGTCATGTGTATCATTGAAAGCATCCCTTTTTATGAGTTCACTTTGCTGCAGTATTCTTAAAAACATGATAAAATACTAAGAACTTGAACTTAAAACATAAAAAGAACAAGCATAATCCTTTATATGAGCACAAGCCTTGAGATTTATAAACCTTAACATATGAAAGGCGTACTGATAATATAAGTTTTATGATGAAAACTTTAAACAGTCCCACAAAAATCTCAAGTCTCACAGACGAAGGCCGTTAAAAGTCAAATAACATAACTCTGAATAAAGGTAAGACCTGCTCATTTGGAATACTGGGTGTGTCTTTTTACAATTTGAAAAAGTTGTAGATAAGGCCTCTAACCAATATGGTAAAGAAAACAAGTTTTATAAATGGAGGACTAGGTTGATTTAGAAAAGTGATTCATACAGACAGGTTAAAAATGCATTTGGTGACCAGATCCTACAAAATCAGAATGAGAACACATCTCATTGGTTAAAAACATCTCATGAGGTTAAAAAAATAAGAAGACAAGTTACTTCACTTATTACATAATTGCATTATAAACATCCTTTACCATCCCTTTCTTCACCAAAAATATACATAATTTCAGATAATATACAAATTCAGAAGGAACGTTCACGGGGTTTTTTTAAATGCTGTGAATTTATGTAAAAATGTTGACCTCATCAGGAAAGACGATGCCTTTTCCTTAAAGCTAAGCCAGAGATGTTTGAGTTGCATGTCCAAAACTGAGCTTCAGATCTTGCCCAATCCACCCCCTTTCATTAGAAGTCTTCCCCATCTAACCCATTGGCATTGTATAGGCCAAAATATGCAACAATCTTTAACTCGTCTCACGGGCTCATCTACCACAACCATCAGGAAATCTTATAGGCTCTACCTTCAAAACAGTTCACTTCTCACACCCCTCCACTGCCTAAACAACTGAAACTATGGCCGAAGCCACCATCCTCTTACCTGCTGAGCAGTGTCCCTTCTTCCACAGGCTACACTCCACAAAACAGCCAGCAAGAGCTTTTAAAACCACAATGTGCTCTGTTTCTCCCATGCTCAAAACCCTCCCCGTTCCCTGGCTCCCCAACACCCTGGGGCAACAATTCCATTCTTCAAGCTTCTCCAAAGCTATCAGATCCACTGCCCCCCTGTTTTCTCCTCTTCTCCCCCACCTGCTCCCAGCACTGGAGTTGGCAGGACTCCGGCTCTGCTGGGTTCTCGTGTGCTGCTGCTGGGCTAACACCAGGCTTGTCCCCGTGCGTCTACAAGACTCTTCGGGTCAGCATTTTTCACTCTGTGCCCCCTTCTCCCCTATGCAGGTGTTGGTCGTCACAGCGCCAGATCCTAGACCACTGTCCAACACATAGCAAGACTTCAGTAATTACATGTGGAATGACTGAGTGACCAAATGATGCTACTTACTAAGTTCATACAACCCAGAAATTAGGTAAGACGTGAAAAAGTCTAGGACATAAGCTAAGCATATGAAGATGACAGTCCTCTTGCATTTGGCACATGGAGCTGTAGTACATAGTTCTTAAACGAGGAGGGGACTACGGAGGCAGTAACAAGTCCAGTGGCCAAAAGAGGTCCCACCCACTGTCATCTTGCTCTAAAAGTAAGTTCACAGGCCTCAGTGTGGCCCACCAATACAGCTTGCTGGAAGTGGCTCTGACTAGTTCAAGCTGTGTGTTTCTCCCATTCAAAAGGGCACTTCCAAGGTCTTTCAAACTCCAAAGGCCAGAACTTCTACATCATGGTTAATTTTCAGTTACGCCAGGTTGAGTTAAGCACACAGGTCACGCCCATGTTTCTTCACACAGAATAAAATATTTTTGCAAATGTAACATAATATTTATATGTTGCAAGGTTCAATAATTTCTTTTCTTTAGTTTACCTAGTGTTAAGGAAAATAGCAACTAGTTACAAACCAAGCATTGTTTTGTGGGTTTTACATGGATCATCCCACTTAATTCTCCCAATGAAGTGAGAGCTATTATGAACATGAAGTTCAATTTACAGAGAGTTAACTAACTGCTCCAAGACCACACTGCTGATGAATGGCAGACAGGGATGTGAAACCACGCAAGGTATCTTCAGAGCTGAGTTTCAGGGAGCATATCACCAAAAGACACAGTACCTTGCCTCTTGGTTCTGCTTATCCAACACCAGTGGCCAATGGGGTCAGCAAAACAAGGCCCTACATGATGAATGTCATAGCCTTATTCATAAAAGACATAAAAAATATCTCATGTATCAACTAGAGCTAAAAGGTCCAATAAGAAGGCAAATATCTTTTACGTTAATATTTATCAAAGTGTTAGCAAAATGATACAAAGCAAATAGTTATTCTTAAAATGGCAGGAGAGTCCAGGGAGAACAGTAAAACTAGACAAGATGCGGTATTACTGGAAAAACAGCTTTCCAAAAGTAAACAGGAAGAAATCTGCTTGAGGGTGGGGAAGGGGAGGGAGGGGAGGAAAATGGGGATGGATGTAATACAACAACAATAAAATTAAATTTTAAAAAAAGAAATCTGCTCGAAAATTAACAAGTCAATAGTCTTATAAATATAGCTACTCGTAAAGTGGTTTCCTTTGCAAACATTTGACTATGTAGAACTTATCCAGAACTAGTGTTATTCTAATGTTTTGAGGAAACAGAACAAAAAATAAATAAAAGTTGAAACCAGGATTCTGTCAATATTTGAGAGCTCTAATTAAGATTAGAAGAAATTTCTCTGTCTGGCTCCCAGTGAACATTTCCTGATCAAGAGGAATCATGGAGTGAAGGGAATTTTAGACTAAAAGATAACTTACGAAAAGCTTAATTCCCTACTCTCTCAGCTTCCTTAAAGTCTCAATAAAATAGAACTTGGTCAGACAAAGCTAAAGATCAAGCAAACAATTTTTATGACTATTCTTAACCATATACATAGTCCTTTCACTTTTCAAATGGTATATATGTTAAATTCATCTTATTAAACTAAATATTTGAATAATTCGCCAAAGTGCATATTATTTGGAGGAGTCAGAAGTTTTGCAATAAACCAAGTTAGATTTCTGTGCTCCCTCCAGCAACTTTAAAATAAGTGGTGTTTGGGGTGGAAATGGGGAAGGGTGGACAGGATCTAACTTTTTCTCTTTTTAAGAATTTTGCTCGTGCCCTGGTTGGGTAGCTCCATTGATTACAGTGCTGGCTCGATACACCCAAGTTTCAGGTTTGATCCCAGTCGGGGCACACGCAAAAACTGAATGAATAAATATGTGGAATAAGAAAATCAATGTACCTCTCTCTCCCTCCACTTCTCTAAAATCAATACCTATTTTGGTTTAAGTTTTGTTTGTTTTGGTTTGATTTTATTACCCTTTCAGGAGCTTTTTAAAATAGTCATCAAGCATCAACCCTGTGCCTCTGAGCAGCCTCCCACTAGCTGACCACCCAGGCCAAAGCCCAAGTCCTGTGCATTCCTTCCTCCACCACCACCTTTAGCAAGTCAAATCCTGACCCCATCCCACCCTCAAATCACTCCTCCCTCCACCCACCCTGTCCCTCCCACTTCCAGTATCTCAACCCTTCCAGGCTAAACAGGGCACCTCCCCAAATAACTCAAAGCTTATCTGATAAATTATTCCATGCTTATGGGTGAGAGTTTACAAGGGCTGGCTCTCCTCCCTCCGCCTTGCCTATCCTCCCAGCCCTCAGACCAGAACTCCCATCTTCTCCAGCCAAAATAAGTAACTGTCCCCAGGGCTCTAATTTGGCAGTGAGAATCTGGGGCAGTTCCACAAGCAATATGGCAGCCAGCAGGGAAGGCATGTGGGCTCAGACCTGGTACTGCTGTCCCACAGAGAGCGCTCCTCATGAGCACAGCTACCCATCCGGTCACAGGTCACATCAGTACCTCTCCTTTCTGCTTTAGCATAGGTTGAGAACAATCCGTTCCTCTCTTTTGTTCCCTCCACCCACTCAAGGATAAGCCACCCACACACAACAGGCTGCAAAACTACACAGGATCAAGTCAGAAATAAATAACGCAGGCAAAGGCCTAGAACCACAGGCTTTGCAACAACCCAACTCCCTCTTGGGACCAGAGTCCTCAAGGTGCAAATAAGAAGTGTGGACTCACTACCCCTGAGGCTCTTTCCACTCTTGCAATGAAGATCCAAGACTGAGCTCAGCTCCTCAGGCCATCCAGAATCAAGTCATAGGGAGACTATGCTACACTTGCGCAACTGGCAATTTTGCCTGCCTTGTGGACTCCAAGTTAGAAAAGCTATGACACTGGTGTGGAAGGCTGCTTACTGATGAAAAGTTACATCCATATTCTCCAAAAAAATAGATGATCGCTCACAGAAAACACTTAACACAATGGAAAATAAAATGGCAGCACACCAGGAGGCCATCCCCTTTTATCTTTTGAAATGAATCACATTTGAATGGAATGCATACTGTGGTTGCTATCTAAAGAAAAGTTCTGGTCAGCCTGGGTATCTAAGGCAGAGCATTACAGCCATTCCTTTGATTTTTCTACTTCCCTCCCCCTTATGTGGGGATTTTAAAACAAATGAAAGAAGGCATTATTTTAGCTTAAGGCATAAGCATAAGTCAGTCACGCAAGAACAAAGGTTTTATTATCAAATGAAAAGTCACGGAGGAAACATGCTTACTGATAACCAATTTCGTGTCCTACACAATTAGGTTAGCATTTGCTGTTTGCAAGCGTTGAGGCCAATATTTACCATTTATATCTCAGACTGAGGTTAAAAAAAAAACAAAAACACTTGACTAGTGAGAAGGTCATTAAGGAAAAGAATGAAAAAAAAGTTCTTGGGAAATGGAACAAAGTACACGGCCAGAGGGAAAGGTACTCCGCACCTCAGTGGTCTGTACAACATTTGCCCTCTTGACTTATAAAGTGATTTAATATTAACCACACTTTTATGGCATCAGAGCACTATCTCCTGACAAAAAATATCCCACACACACACCCAATTCACAAACACAAAAGAAAATAAAACATACTGCTACAGGCCAGTGCCTAAGAGGTTTGCTTTCAGCACAGGAGTCGCGGGGGGGGGGGGGGGGGGGGGGGGGGGGGGGGGGGGGGGGGGGGGGGGGGGGGGGGGGGGGGGGGGGGGGGGCGGGCGACGACACTCCAACAGCGACAGCTGGTACAGTGAGCACCCCGTGTTGGCACACTTTCCCAGCTAACAGTTCCAGCACTGAGCCTTGAGCCCATTCAAGAATTCCGCCTCATAGGAAGTGTTTCAAATATAGTCATCTGATCTTTCAGCCTTTGAAATGCACCTGCTAAGCAACACGTCTGACAGGCACTGCTCGGGTCCTTCCTCCCGGTCTTTACCAGTAATTATAGGGGCTATTTCAGGTTTGGACTGGGTGAGCTGCAAAGTAAATAAACTGCCCCCCTCCGCCCCCGGCAAACACCTCCGCTGCTTGCAGGAGGTTAAGTTGCACAGGCAGAGTCATTTCTTTCTCCCCACACCAACTTCCCCGTCACTTTTTTTTCCCTGGAGCAGGTAGAAGGTTTTTGTTTTGTTCTCCGGCTTTCCAACGCCAGGGCTCGCTTACCTCGAGGTGGCCTCCTCCCCTCCCTGGCCATGGCTCCCCGCCACAGCCCGGTCCTTGCCGCTGTGGTGGTAGGCAGTTAGCACCACTCCCTGCGAATTGGAGAGCCAGCTCATGGTGAGAGAAGGGGCATAGTTTCTGCGATCCCGACACTGAGCGCTCAAAGGGGGAATGAAGTTCCTGGCTCGCCCGGCAACTCCGTTCAATAGCGTGGGCCGGCTCCTCCTCCCGAGGCCAGCGATTCACGCGGGAGGGGCGGGGCCACCCCCTGAAGGGCTGCCGGGCTGTCCAATGAGAGCGGCTGTGTGTGACTCAGCCGCGTTGCAACACCCGGCCATTCCAGCCCCAGCGGCTTTGGGGCAGGGGTTGCGGTGGCCAGTTGTTGCTTCCACCCAGAAAATCAGATATGTTTCAACTGTCAGGCTGTAGAGGTCTCTCATCGATTTAGGAACAAGCCATCTTGGCTAGGAAGCCATGAGTTCCTGCGGTGCCTTTTTTTCCCTTCCCAATTCCTGTTTCCATCTGACCATTATTGCTGCTTCGAGTAACGTGAGTAAGGGCATTTCTTAACCCTTTCCTTTCCTATTCTGCTGTCGTTAAAATTAACCGTAGCAGAAACTAGAGAACTGGCTGCAAAACTGCAATTACAAGTCACAAGAAACCTTATGTCGGTTTTAAAATGTGCTCATAAAAATGACTGTGTACTCTGCAATTCACCTTCTTGCACGTAAAAGCCAATGCCAAGTTTCAAAACACCCTTCAGCATCAAAAAAGAGACACATCATTCGCTACCAACACTTATATGCTATTGCTGAAGGGAAAAAAGTGCACTATCATTGGTTGAGCAGGCTCTTTCCATGACAATGACAGGTATTTTACATGTATTATTGTATTCAATTCAATTCAGTTCAAGGCTCTCTCTATCTTGAGTTATCACACACACACACACACACACACACCCTACAACATAGGTACCACCATCCGTATTTTGCCAAGTATCACAAAGTGAAACCAAGGGACAGATTAAGTGACTTGTCTACTACAACACAATCTTTTTGTGCCTGAAGCTGGGTTTAAACAGTATTCTAGGCTAAATTCCACTCTTTTTAACTAGCACTGTCTTGGAGATCAGGAAACAGGCTCAAGAGTTATTAAAAATACAAAAGATGTTTGTTTTTCTCCCATAAAACATTTTACTCTATATTCTATTTTACTCTATATTCATATATTCTATATGAAGTAGGTATATTTCATTCTATATACCTACTAGTGTGAATTGAAGTGGGTTTTTGGTTATTGTTGATCTTTATTATCTGTCTAAAATTCCTCATGAACAACTTTTCAACTTCATTCCATAAGTATACTATTTATACTTTTGTCATTATTTTACATTTTCATGAGAAATAATTATACATACTTATGAAGTTTTTTTAATTTATTTTTAATCCTCTTTCATACTTCTAAGAAACTGTTATTTACAAAATTTCTCTTTTTAAAGAGTTTATCATAGCTTCCTTCCTTCCTCTCCACAATGAGTTATTCAGTCTTTGCATTTTCACCTCCTTAAGTTTCTACCTGTTTTCTCCTTTCTATCCCATTCCCCAGGCCCCTCCGCACCCTATAATTAAGTCTTAGCTGTAATCTTACAACAGCTGTTTTGGCTCATTGCCTTGCCCTCTTCTCTAAATTATTTTGCATACTACTACAACCCAGCACTGCCCTAATGATGTCTCTCTTTGCTTAAAAAACTTTCACTGGCTCCCCATCGCCGACAGAACCAGTTCCAAGTTTGAGTAGAGGCTAAACGTTCTAGCTACCTTACCCACATGTCTTCCTCTGTCCAAGTCCGCACCCTCTGGTCCCACTGTCACTCTTCTCTTTTCCTTTCAACATTTACCTCAATCCTTTCACACAGTTGGCTGGATTAAGAATTGAATGGATTTAATGAGTCCTTAGAAAGTATACTAAATGTTAAATTAAGATTGGTAATATCAGACAAGTGGTTTCCATGCACACACCAGTGCATGAACCTGTGATGGTACGTTCATGGGGGCAAAAGGTAAACTGAATGAAGTGAATGAATTCTGTCTTTTTAATGTCCTTTTGTGGAACATGACTAATGATCCCCCCCTTCACACTTCTTTTTTTTTTTTTTTTTTTAAGATTTCACTTAATCATTTCTTAGAAAGAGAGAAAGGGAGAGAGTCAGAGAGGGAGAGAGACATCAATGTATGTATGGTTCCACCTGCCTCCAGCCACAGACCTGATGACTGGAGACCCAGTTTGCAACCTGGTTATGTGCCCTGGCTGGGGAATCAAACCTGCGACCCCTGGGTTCACAGGCCAGGGCCCTAACCATTATGCTACCAGCCAGGGCCTCACACTTCTTTTCTATGCAGCTGCACTGAAATGCAAAAATACAGGAATTCCCTACCTTATACAGTTGCCAGTGGTAAGCTATAGATGCTCTTGGAAATTCTTTTCTTCTTTTCCTCTCCATCCCACTTCTATTTTTTCCTTACTTTCCTAGACATTTTTGTCTTCATCCTTTATTTTTCTTCTATTTTCCTTTCCTCCTTTGCTATATCCTCAGTCTGTCATTGTCACACATGCCCATTAAGCAGCCATAAGCACGGCCAACACTAATGACACAATTCATATAAAAAAGAGATGTTGTCCAATTTTAACCAAAATGGTGATTAGGGTATATCTTTGGCTATTTATACTCTCTCTACCTGTTGTTGTTGCATGTTTGTTTTTAAGACTTTATTTAATTATTTTTAGAAAGAGTAGGAGGGAAGAAGAAAGGGAGAGAAACGTCAATGTGTGGTTGCTATTCTCATGCCCCCAACTGGTGCCCTGGCCTGAAACCAGGGCATGTGCCCTGAATGGGATTCAAACTGGTGACCCTTTGGTTCTAAGGTCAGTGCTCTATCCACTGAGCCACACCAGCCAGGGGTCTACTTGTTTTAACAAATAAATCACAACATGCAGATTGAAATGTAACTATTTTACAGGCTCAAATAATTTTGGGGTTCATAATGAAAATGGTTTTTAATTTCTGAGGCATAACATAAGATGTGGTATAAGTTGATTTGCATAGCTTAGAACATAACATTTGAATCCTACTAATTTAACTTTCAGGTACATGGAAATCCTCTGGGCTCCTCCTTTCCTCTCACTAGGTACTAGGTAAGCCCTGAGGATATTACCTGTCACAGGCACACTGCTGGTGGGATTGTCCCCTGGTGAAAGCAGCTGCACATACAGGCTCAAGCAGATGAATAATGGTTTTCAGAATTTTCTTATGAGCATCATAAAAGCAAGCCTTACTACCAGTATGATCCCTTGAAAGGATATTCTTTTCCACATCCTAAATTCTACCAAGATTTAGCTAGAGTTCATCCCTTATACCACACCACCCTTCCTCATAGAGACATTTTTTTTTAAGTACTTGCTTCCGCAACCACTTTAAATAAACACAAAGAACCTAATATCCTTGAAAATGTTAACATTCTAGGCTATTAATCATATGCCAAACTCTTGGCTGTTATGAAACTTCTTACAAAGTCATTAAATAACATCAAAAAGCTTAAACATTCATTGTATTCATTCCTTTTCAATGGAGTATAATAGATGACATAGGGAGGAAGAAGGATGCTATAACTGACGTACCCAAATAAATTATTAAAAATAAGGTGGAGAGCCCTGACGTATGTGGCTCAGTTGGTTGGGCATCATCCTGTAAACTGAAAGTTTGGTTAAATTCTAACTCAGGGCACATGGCTGGGTTGCATTCTAAGTCCTGATCAAAGCATGTGTCTAAGATTGATGATCTACGTTTCTCTCTCACATCGATGTTTTTCTCCCTCTCTCTCCTTCCCTTCCCCTTTCTCTAAAGTCAATGAGCATGTCCTTGGGTAAGGATAAAAGAAAGGAAAAACGTCATAAAAAAAAATTAGTAGTACCAAAAAGGTTACTCACTGGTTTTTATGTTTTGATTTAGAAACCTATTTAGTAAAATGGAATTATATTTTCAGGGTACCATAATTACAATGGCATCAACATAGTTATCAAAATTTTTCTCAATTGGTTTCTGCCACTTTAAATGGAATTGACCAAGAAGAACGTGTACACGCAAGCTGTAAGATGACTGACAGCCTGCATAGTGATATGAGGCTCTGTGAAGCTGACCTTTCATCTGGCAAAGTTAAACACAATTCACAATAACATATTATGACAAGAACTTGAATAAATTAATCAACTGTGAAGTTAAAGTTTTACATAGGTGATAAAACCTAGATTTATACCGTAGCATTGACCAATGAAAAGGGAGTGTTCTAGTATCCTCTACTTAATGTTTTATCACAGCTTTTTGTGCATAATTTTAATGTAAATGTAAGCTTACATTACAAGGAAGCCAATTCTCTACTAAGGAACTATGACTGAAAATTACTTCAGACACAGAATATAAACTGACTTTTTTGGAAACTGGATCATTGTTAGTAATCCTGCCTCTGAAGCAACAAGGAAGAAAACTTTTCCCTCTCTCCCAACAAGCTCTAACAAATTCTGCATTATTACGAAAGTTATTTTTTTAACTGTTCCTCCAGGAAGGAAATATTGTCCATGCTGGGACCATTTATAATGGCTATTGCCAGAGGCTAATTTTGGTTTTCTGGCAAATATCTAGTAAAGATCTTTCTCACAGTTAAAGTGTTAAAGTGTTTACTACCGGTAAATAAAAATAGCCAGTATTTCAGTGTTTACTCTTTGCTAGACATGGTACGCACAGTCTCTCATTTAATTGTCACGGTAACACAGAGATCAATATTAGAATTATGCCCACTTTAGAGATGAGGAATATGAGGTCATGCGGCTAGTAGGTGGCAGAACCAGGACGTGTAAACCTGAATTAATAAAACCAATAAGCCTGAGTTCTTAAACATTACAGGTTACAGCTGTCTTGGAACTGAATCTATTTTGTTTATGAAAAAAATCCACGTGAATATTTAATGTGGTAGAATCATCAACAGCAAATTAAAGTATTTGACCAAATGGAATATATTTTTTAAGATTTTATTTATTTTTAGAGGGAGGGGAAAGGAGGACAAAAGAGAAGGAGAGAAGCATCAATGTGTGGTTGTCTCTTGCACACCCCCAAATGGGGATCTGGCCTGTAACCCAGGCATGTGCCCTGACTGGGAATCGAACCAGTGACCCTTTGGTTCTTAGGACGGCACTCAATCCACTGAGCCACATCAGCCAGGACCCAAATGGAATATTGATGTAAATGCAGTGCTATGGAGATGAACACTCAGGCAGGCACAAACGCATTAGTTTCTTTTCTAGTACTTAGAAACTTCTTTTTTACATCATATTACTAGAGAAGTATGGCATAGTATACATACCACTGTATATCATCATCATTATACCATCATATCTCAAATTGTCTCTGCACATAGAAATAAAAGTATTCTGGCCATTATAATTATAAACATTCTCTTTTAAAAATATATATGAAGCAGAGATAGATCTAGATTTATGGACTCAAGTTTAGAGAATTTCATAAATACAGGGCCTTGGAAAGGGCCTTGCAAGAGTAACACTCTGAAGATTTGACTTCATTTGACTTCATGGTAATTCCATCCCTTACATCAAAGCCTAGATTGGAAATTAGTTGAGGCAAAGAAATGCAATGACTCGAGGTTTTCACTGGCTTACTCTTCACTGCTGAATACAAGGGGACCCAGGTTGCAAACCCTGGCAGCTGAAAGCACAAAGTTAGGAAGCATGAAGTATATTCTGGAGGTAGGCACAAATACAGACTCAACTTAAAAGATCTAGAATTGTAGCAATACTTAGGTTTGTTCCAATACAAAAGCCTTGTTCTGAAGCAGGTCATGGAAGGATGCTGATCTCCTTCTCAGGTAAAAGAAGCCATAGTGACTGGCTTGTCCCATGCCTCACACTGCTGGAGAAAAACCTCCTTACATAATATCCTAGTCCCAAAGTGTTTGTGCTCCTGAAATACATTCTGAAATTATCTAGAAGAGTTATTTGCCTTACTTCTACTTAATAACTTGGCTAGCTGTTTTGTTACAAAGGCTCACAGAACATGGCTATAATCATGAGGATCTTGGCCTTCTGAAATTTTAAAACAGACTCAAAATTACAGGGTTGGGGTTGTCCAATCCAAATTTATATCTAGTCCAAAGACTTTTTTTTTTTTTTTTTTTTACAGAAGCAGATGCTAAGGGGGAAATGTTATGCAACAGTTGGTCAGCCAGATGTTTACTGAGCCAGGACTCTAAAGTTTGAGGACAACATCATACCCTGGCACCAGAATACTTTCTTACTATGTCAACCACTCAACACACAGTCCCTGGCTCAATCTAAGTGCCTAGTATAAGGACTGGCGTTGAACCCTAATGCCTCACTCCTAAACAACACCTTCAAAATTTCTATCCAACCCTCCCCCAAAAAAGACCAGAACATTCTCTACAATCCAAATAATAATAATAATAAAAACTTGAATGCCACTACATAGAATAGAAAATATATTATTTTCTATCAACCTGTCTTCCCACTAACTATATTTCATTTTTGTATTTTTCTTTAAAAATATAAGATAGGTATTTTTGCCTTTCCCAATAATGAAATTGTATGTTTAATAATCAGATACGTCAAATTTCTGCCAGTAAGGATTAATACATAACAATAAACATAATAAAATGCCTTCCAGTCATCATCCTTCCAAGGATGTCACAATACATTTTATGTACTTGTTGATACCTACAAACACTGTAGACTGGATACATTCATAAAGAATAGCTTTTATTACAAACTGGCATGCAAGAGAAGAGCAGGAAGAAAAAGCATCTCAGTGGGACAAAGGTAGATTCTTCTGTCACAGTTTCCACATACATATTATATCACACTGCCTCTTCCTCTTAAATGGAAATTGGTTTATTTGTTTGTTTTTTCCTGAAGGTGAATATAACCTTGCCAGTCTTTGAGTTTAAATCACACTCCGTGATGTTCTGGGAAATTTCATCACTATCAATTATAAATAGTTCAAATCAAGGTGGTACAGCCACATTTTTGGTCACAAAAAAAGAGATATATGAGAATTCTCCTTATCACCCCTCTTTAAAGTAATACTTGTCTTTCCTTACAAAGATCATGAATACGTTCTTTACAAAAAACCAAGTGAAATAGACAGAGACCTCTAGGATTTGATTTCTTTCCAGAGAAACTGCTTGACCCTGACCAGTGTGGCTCAGTTGGTTGGGCATCACCCCTCAAAGCAAAAAGTCACTAGTCTGATTCTCAATCAGGGCACATGCTTGAGTTGTGGGTCAGGTCCCCAGTTGGGGTACCTGCAAGAGCCCTCTATTTCTCCTTCCCTTCCCCTCTCTCTAAAAATAAATACAGCTGGTAGCACAGTGGCCTGCAAATCCAAAGGTTGCGGGTTCAATTCCCCAGCCAAGGCACATAACCAGGTTGCAAACCAGGTCTCCAGCCAGGTCCATGGCTGGAGGCAGATGAAAGGCAACCATACATTGATGTCTCTCTCCTTCTCTGCCTCTCTTCCTTCCTCTCTCTCTGGAAATAATAAATAAAATAAAAATAAATAAATACAATCTTTTGAAAAAAAGGAAGACTGTCTTTATAGTATCCCATGCAATCTATCATGAGCATTCATATATTAGAGGACTACAAAAAGAAACTTAGAGCCACCATCAAATATGTTTTAGCAAAGACTTTTTCAAAGGTTTCTGTCCTAGGCAAACATTTGTGAACTAGAGATGTAAAATGTGCCCTCAAATGTCCCAAAAGCAGGTTCCAGGCACCAGAAGCGGTCTGCTGCAGTACTCTCAGGGAGACTAGCAGGCCAGCCTCTAGAAATCCCTGCAATCAGCCCTGGCTGGTGTGGCTCAATGGATTGAGAATTGGCCTGCAGGTTACTGGTTCGATTCCCAGTCAGGGCAAATACCCAGGTTGTGGGCCAGGCCCTCAGCTGAGAGCATGCAAGAAGCAACCACACACTGATGTTTCTCTCCCTCCCTCTCTCCCTCCCTTCCCTTCTCTCTACAAATAAATACATAAGTGTTTTTAAAATGAAAATGGAAATCCCCACAATCTCACCAATGAAATAAGATGTGGTATACTCTTGTAACCACTTCAAATGGATACCCTGAAGGAGGTGTAAGTGAGATACACCCTAGCCCCCAGAAGTTTATCAAAAGACTCCATTTATAACATCAGGGATTGTGTAACAGATGCAAAATTGAATGACTGAATGCTGATGGAAACAACTAAAATGAGGTAATTCCAAAATCTATGAAGTTTTAAGAAAGAGGGTACAATTAAAGTAAAGTACATATACGATTCTTTTTTGTTTTTGTTTTGCTCCTGAGCTTTCTGTTTTAAACATTTATTATTCTACAATTAGAGAAAATTCAAAATTCTAGTAAACATATATCAAGTAATAACAACCCAATAGGTCTTGAATTAGGGTGCGTTGAGCAGGGCTTTCCCCAGGAGAGAGAACAAAAGAAGCTAAGGCAATTTCCAGCTAACTGTTCCCACAAAGTCAAGGTGTGTTCATGGCCAACGTGCTGCAAGGAATGCAAGATGGGAAAGGGGAGCCAGGACTGGGAGACCCAACATAAAAATATGTAAATTCATACCAGCTGTTTAGGGCCTTCTACTGCCCTGCAAGTATTTATTTTGTATTTCATAAGCAGTGGGAAATCATGAAAGGTTATTGAACAAGATAGCAACCTAACCAGCTCTACTGCAAAGAAGAAGAAAGAGCTCTATGGTGGCTGTAAATAACATAGGTGGGAGGAGCAAGATGGAGACAGCAATCCACTGGGAGGTGGTAACAGTGGAGCTGGTCAGGATGGTGCTGAAATACACCAGCAGTGACAGACTGTGGTTCTTCACCTCCTCTCCCAATCCATGCCACATACCCAGGGGCAATGCACACAGACCTTGCAGCAGTACATTCTTTGGGGCCTGATAGATTTGATAGATTTGGAGAAGGAAGAATGGAAGAGGGAGGGGTCCTAACCTAGATAAATGGAGATGCCTAACAAATGCTGTAAGCAAAGATGTTTGGAAAACAGGCTCTGTCTGATAAGGTCCCATAATGGGATTGTCTGAGGCCAGATGCTGTGTAAGTACCTGGAAAGGGCTGAGTTGACAGCCAGTAGGTAAGGAAAATGTGTTGAAAGCTTTCTTTCCATCTTTTAGATCTCTAGTTAGCTCTCCCTTTGAGAACTAGTTCTCCCAAAGGGTTCCCCCACCCTCACTTCACCCCCCCATACTTGCCTCATGGATGAGCATTTACCCATTTTTAGGGATGTTTAAGTTCCACACTGGAGGTCCATTTAAATCCATTAAACTTCAAAACTATTCAGAGGACAAAAGGTTTTAATCAAGGATAAAGGATTAAAGAGGAAGGGGAGAACAAAGATGGAAAAGGTGAATTTACTGAGCACCTATCAAGTTTCAGATAACTTGCTAGGCCCTTTAAAATATTGTCTCTCTCAATCCTCATGTTATCTACAGGGATATTGATTAGTCATAAATGCACTGCCTGCTGTCATGTGTCTAGCCTAGCCTCTGGCTGAGTTTGGGCTCCTAAGAAATTTAAATACATCTCAAATAACAGGTTTTTGTAGACTCTTCATTTAAGTTTGACAATATTTTACTACTGAAATATGTCTATTTCTTGTTATTTGATCCATTTGTAATATAATTTTAAAATGTGATTACCAGATAGAAAGGAGAAATGCTGAAGCTAAAACAAAAAAATAAACCTTGTAACTGAAAATTTTCAGGCTATATTAAGAAAATATAAAAGCACCTACCAGTGATACCACTCCAGATATTTAAGTCCTGAAGGTCTAATATAAACTATCTATTGGTCCATCATAGTGGAGGACTGAAAAGTTGCTTTTGGTTCTGCCTGAAGCCTTGAGGCTTCAGGCCCAATGTTTAACTTGAATCCATCCTCACAGTTTTGTTCTATCCAAACAGAAGGATAGCATGAGTTGATTTATGAATCACAGTATTTTTGAACATTTGGTTTATACCACCTTGAACCAATTTTCTGTGAACAATGAAATGAGGAAAACATCTGCTCCCAAAAATGCTAGGCCAGGTGATATAATATCCTTTTCCCTCTTCCTTTTCCTCTCCTTTAAATAGAGGCCCATCCTTGTTTACAGGATGAGGGCAAGAGGTAAAATCCCTTCCAAAAAGGATGTAGTGTGCAATGTTGTTCTAAAGGTATTGTGTAAAGCTGTTATACAGGCTGTCTAAGGAAATCTATCAACAAAAAAGTAGCTAAGCTCTCCCTACGGTACAAGTACTTGTGAGAAAGCTTAATGGAATGTGAGGAAATAGGGAAAATCAGAGGCTCCACAAAGCTCTCTCTTAACTCATTAATGATGTTAAACCTCTGTTTCTGAACCTGTAAAATGGAAATGACATGTTCCTACCAGATAGAACTATTCTAAGGTACAAATAAGCTGGTGGAGATGGTAGAGAGAGAGAGAAAAAGAAGAAGCATTCCCTGAATTTGTTCATTGAATGTCTATATAGCAGATCCCTAACATGAATGTTTTATACACATCATACAGATGAGAATGCTGAAACCGAAAAATTAATTAATGTCAGGGCCAGCTCTGTGCTCAGATTTAAAAAAAAAAAAAAAAAAACAAAGCCAGGATTCACAATAAAATTTCTTTGGTCTAAAATCCATGCTTTTCTCATTATTATAAAGCTGATATGCCTAGTAAGGTAGGTAAGTTTAGTCTTATTTTTGGTATACCAAATCTAAGAAACCTATCCTTTATTAGACTTACCTTCATTATTCTGCAAATCACTGGTCAAAAGAATAAATAAATACTGGCAATAAATTATGAACACCATCAATGGTAAGTTGCATCCCAGAATGAAACTAATACACAACTTAGAACCAATGAAACATAGAATAAAGGAGAAGCATTTTTTTCAATATCACAAAAAGGTCATAAACTTGGTTCTTTTAAGATTTTCCAGATATACCTAGTTTTAATAAATGATACTGATAATCATTTCTTCAGCCAGTGATTTATACATTTCTTTAACCGCTATGTGCTTAGCACTGTCTCAACCCAAAGAACATGTTACCAAAAAATGGCATCAAGTTAGCAAGCCTGTTACCAGAAAACAGTAATGTTACAAAAATATGGCAATGGTGTAGATGGGTTGGTCAGGCAGATAAAAGACTTCTGAGTTAAGAGGGAACAGAAGCAGCAAAAGTAGCCAGTTCTTCCAGGGATGGAGCCAGTTGTCAGTCTCTTCATGGCAACACAAAGTTTGAATTAGTGGCTGTAGTTACCTGCCTCATCTCTCTTACTGACAACTGACCTCAAACACAAAGTTCCTATTTTAAATATGAAAACCTCTATCTATCCTTCTTCAATATCAAGAAGGTGCAAGGGCCTTCCAAAGAGGTCCAGGAGTCTGCAATGGCTCATTTGGAACCTGCCCAGGACTGGACTCTTGCAGACTTTTCAGGTCACCCCCATACCTTCATGTTCCGTGGCTTGGCTTGGGGGTCCTGCAAAGCCTCTGGGACTATTCATTGGGTGACCCATATCTCAGCATTTTCGTTGAGCCAGCTCTGTTAGGACAGGATTCCCTGTTTTCCAGGCATGCACACAAACACCCAGGAAAGTCCTAGAAATCATGCTCTGGATCACTTGGCAAGGACATGGCTACTTCCTTTCCACTTCTTGTTCCACACCAAACTGTGAGCTTAGGGGAGCCTGACAGATTTCAGATAAAAACAGTCATTCGTTTCACAACACCAAAGCCATTTACTGTCCGATTCACTGAGATAGCAAACTAAATTAATAAATAAGACAATTCCTAACTAACTTTTCCTTTTTAAAGATTTTGTTCATTATTTGTAGAGAGAGGAGAAAGGGAGTAGGAAGAAAGGGAGAGAAACATCAATGCATGGTTGCTTTTCACCCTCCTCTAGCTGGGGACCTGGCTGAAGACCTGGCTTGCACCCTGACAGAATTGAACCACCAACACTTGGGTTTGCAGGCTGGTGCTCAATACACTGAGCCATGCCAGCCAGGGCCACTAACTAACTTTTGAGAGTTTGGGAATTCTCCCTTCACTGTCATTTTCTGGATTAATGTGAGAATCACTAAATTGGCCCTAAGTATTGTCAGTTCATGGCATAAGTATTGTCAGTTCATTTGTTTATTGTTCTATGAGGAGTATTCTTGGCCAATCATCAGTTGATTCATTCAGCAAATACCTGCACCGTGTACCTGCTAGAGCCAGGCACTGTATTCATCAATGGTAAGAAATTGATGAGAAAGAATAAAATAATAAACTCAAAATAAGCTAGTGGTCCCCAATCATTGGATCACCCAGTTAAAAAATACACACACACATATTTACTAAATGCTAATTACATGTTGCTCTTTGCTATTTCATTTCTGTTATCTTCATTAATCATCACGCTTTGTCTCTATTTGACAATTGAGGAAACTAAAAGATTAGTCAGGAGTATTAAGCAAGTTACTCTAGAGAGAGAACCGGCATGACTCACAGGTCTCCTGACTTGATTGCAATCATTCACTCCTTTTACTAAGGCAGGCTGCTTACAGCATCTATTTAAAATATAGATATTATAATTCAGTTAGAAGTTCCAATCCCAAGCAGATTTGTTTTGAGTTGTTTTGAGCATTATTGTGTCAGTAATGGATACCTGGAGCACAAATCACTAGCAATGATGCACAGTAGTAGAGCTACAGTACTCTGAACACTATTACGACTTTCAATTAAATAGGTAGACAATCGAGAGACCGTCATGTTTATTTTAATTTGACAAAAGAAACACCATGAAGCCATATTTTTCAAAATTTTATTGTTGTTGTATTACATCCATCCCCATTTTGCTCCCCTCTGTCCCCCTCCCCACCCACCCATTCCCCCCAAAGTCAAACCCACCTGTTGTCTATGTCCATGGTTCCTTTATACTAGGTTCTTGTCTAAACTGCTCCCCTTCCTTGCCTCTTCCTCCCCCATCCCCCCAACCCCTTTCCCCCTGCTCACTGAAGGCCTATTCACTGTATTTATATATTTGGTTCTATTTTGCTTGTTGTTAGTTGTGTTCATTATTGTCCTGTAATGGGTGAGATCATATGGTATTTGTCTTTCACTGACTCATGAAGCCATATTTTAATCATACAAGTGTGCTTTACATTTTCTCTGTAGTGAAGTAGCCTTGTCTTTTCAAGGGAGAAATTAAGCTATTAATACTTCTCAGACTTTATATGAATTGAAGTTATAATATAGTCATTGAAGCCTCATTATTATGAATTATGGGTTCACAACAAAGGAACTCTTTTTTTTTTTTAAGATTTTATTTATTACTTTTCATAGAGAGGGGAAGGGAGAGAGGCAGAGAGGGAGAGAAACATCAATGTGTGGTTGCCTTTCACCTGCCTCCAGCTATGGACCTGGCTAGAGACCTGGCTTGCAACCCGATTATGTGCCCTGGCTGGGAATTGAACCAGCAACCTTTGGGTTTGCAGGCCAGTGCCTTGTCCATTGTGCTAACAGCCAGGGCCCAAAGTGACCAACTCTTATCCTGAACTGATACTTGGTACCAATAACTAAATTCCCATGTAAAAGCCAGCTATGTGGGAACGCACTTGCCTACTTGCCAATTTTCCTTCTCTCTCTGTTCCTTATTCCACTGTAGAAGGAATTTGAGGCTGTTCTTTTAGGTATTTTAGTTAGATGTGTACCACTAAAACACATAATACCTAGTGTTTTAAAAAGTGAAAGTCTTTATTTCTTATAGGAAACAACTAGGTTTTAACTTAGATCGTCCTTAGACATTCTCTAGGAACATCCAACTAACTATTGAAGCATGAGCAGCATTTTAATGTGTGATAATTTCGCTTATTACATGTTCCCATAGAATAGATCTGGTCAGTTATTCTACCACTTATCCTATTATACCAAAGTTATTTATATTTCTGACAATTGCCCCCCACCACACACACACACACACACACACACACACACACGAGGACTCCCTGAGACTATATATTCCTAGAAGGCAGAAAATTCTAACCACTTCTGTACTTTTAAGGAATGTTTGAACATAGTCACTTATTAGTATTTGTTGAAAAGAAATGCCAAAGTAGCCATGTAAAAGCCAGTGACCTGAACAAGGACACAAGTGCAAGCCTCAAGAGTCCTGCTTTCAACAACAATAAAATTAAAAAAAAAAAAAAAAAAAAAGAGTCCTGCTTCCCCACAGAATGTGGTACACAAGTCAGTGCAACCCAGAAAACAGCATAATAGAGAGAAATGCAAGAGATTTGGGTCCCAGCTAGAGTCATTTTATAACTGATAAAATAAATGCTGGACATCTGTAATAAAAATAAGCTACTCTACTGAACCCATCATTGTTAAGACAGCCTTATAGCACCAGTGAAGAAAAAGATCAACGATGCATTCTGAAACAGGGAAAAAAATAATAATAATTTTCACTCTATTCTTGGACCGCCCCTTTCCTAAAGAAACCCGAATCACTCTAACACTAGAATTGACTAATCTTTCAATAGCCCCAACCTATCTTTTTTCTTACTGAGCTTCAGAATACATGATAAAAATGCATCAGGTGAAGAATACAAAGTCCGTAATTCCCCACAGCACAGCAGTAAAACTACCACTGGCATCACTAATCAACAACTATAACTATAATTATGCCTACTTATAAATTGTAAGTACCTAATTTTAGAAGACCTTTGCTCTATAAATTCTAGACATTAGAGTTGTTATTAGCTACTTGAAATTTTTCTACAGCTGGAAATATCCTTTATGTTCTCACCTCATGTAGCTGGCCTAGAAATGGTCCTGAAATGAGGATCCCCTCCTCAGGGTGACCGGGGTCAGGGGCCGAAATCCCTTGGCGTGAGTTGAGCATCTCTAGGAAGGCAACAGTATGCTACCCACCCAAATCTCTTTTCTGTGTACACCCAAAGCATCCCCCTTGGATTTCAGGTTTTCTTTTCATTGTTCCTCTGTGGTCCTGGTGTGATTTTTGATGTGAATAGTCCAGGAACATGGGGTAAATTCAAACCCAGTTTAACAAGGGCCTGAGTAAGAGAGAACCCTGAAATAGGAACAGAAGTGCCAAAAAAGAAGAAACAAGTGCACCCTGGAATACACTCAAGTGCATGGAAGAGTGTAAGCCCCTTGCTTTCAGCTTTGAATCATTATCATTTATGTTTTTGTTGGGTTTTGAACATTTCCAAATAGAACTGAGATGGCCGACGTACCCGTCTTCCAGAAGGGACTGGCTGATAACAGTTTAGCAACTGAAAGGGCTCATCAGGAATAAGAAGAAATATTAAAAGTCTTCTCGGCGCCTTTAACAGTTATAATATTAAGGACAGAAAAAAGAAAAGAAGGCAAAATTTGGAACAATAAGTATTGTAAATTTGGAGTCAGACAACATAACCAGCTTTGCCAGGTGGCAGTACTGGAATTAAATAGGAAGCAGAACCCATTGTGGTCACTGGGATGTGACAGCCCAGTGAGGTCCTGCTGAGCTTTCTGATGTGTGAAATGCCGTCCACATGGGACCTCTATGCTCCTTCCAGCTCCAGGATAAGTCCGGGATTTATCAGTGCATGAATTCCCCAACCGTGTGATAGACCACACATGGCACATTGGCAAGCTGTGTAGATATAAAGATGATAGTCACTGTTTAACTCACAGTGTCCAAAAATCCCTGACCTTTAGAGATACTAGATGACCGAGAGTGACAATCAGCAAGTTAAACAAGAGGGAAATGCTTGCTCCTCTAGCCTCCTATTCTTTGAAAAGCCTTTTGTAAGTAACTGCAAATCATGAAGGGGAAGGAGTTCAGTGCAAGATAGCAGGCAGCTTTAGCAATGGAGAGGCACTAATTCTTTTTTCCTGGAACATGGTTAGCCAGTCCTGATCACCACAGGATGCTAATATGTATAATGACTTGTAAGGTATGGTCTTCCAGTACAGAAAAGGCTTGTTTGGGAAAAGGAAGCTAGTATTTGGGATTTACTGTTTAGAGCTGACTTTGTCTCAGAGTGGCAGCCTATGTATCTCGTGACTGTAGTTTGATCCTGGCGTCCCTGGACAAGGCAGTCTTCACATACCTGCCACTCCCATGACCCTGCCCCTAGTCCCCAAAAAAAGAGTAGTAATGCTCAACAGCCATGCACCTCTGGCAGGAGCTAATGATTAATCAAGGGATATAGGCGTTAAAAAGAACAGTGGGTGAGATCATATGATATTTGTCCTTCACTGACTGGCTTATTTCACTAAGCATAATACTTTCTAGTTCCATCCATGTTGTTGCAAAGGTTAGGAGTGCCTTCTTTCTTTCTGCTGTGTAGTATTCTATTGTGTAAATGTACCAAAGTTTTTGGATCCAATCATTCAGTGATGGGCACTTAGGCTGTTTCCAGCACTTGGCTATTGTAAATAGTGCTGCTACGAACATAGGGGTACATAGGTTCTTATGAATTGGTGTTTCAGGATTCTTTGGGTATAGTCCTAGTAGTGGAATCACTGGATCAAAAGGCAGTTCCATTTTTAGTTTTTTGAGGAAACTCCATACTGAAGAAGACAGAGGGGAGCAAAAAGGGGATGGATGTAATACAACAACAATAAAATTTAAAAAGAAAAAAAAAAAAGAACAGTGGCTTTGGGAGATCTGGTTTCTAGAACTGATGTAGACGCTAATTAGCACTGTGACTTTGTGTAAGTTAACTTTTCTATGCCTCAGTTTCGTCTCTGTAAATGAAAGGGTTAGATCACATGGGCCCTCAGATCATTCCCACCTTTCTAGATTCTATGATAATAATGTCAGTAGTATTATATGGATATTATTAGACAGTTTAGCAATAATAAATTCTCTAAATGGTACTTTATTATGTCAGCTTACTGTATGCTATGCACTATACCAAGTGACCTTCACATATCATCTGCTTTAATCCTCACAACAATAAGTAGTATTATCCCCACTTTACAGGTTAAAAAAAAATGAAGACTCAAAGACTTGGGTTTATAAAGAACTCTATCCTGCTTATCTACCCTAAGTCTTTTAAGTCAAAAGGTGTGCTTTGTTTAGAAATCACACACAAATCCACAGTGAGCAACACTCCCCAATCACAGAAAAGCAGGTTAAACATTTTTTAATTGTATTTTTATAACCACTTTCTTTTATTAATGGATGACCTGATTTTTTACTGTGCTTTTGATCCTGCCAAATCAAGTGAGCAGGTTCACTGTTTCACACGGAGTGTTGTTGCATGGTGCATGAAAAGCAAAGGCAGACTTAAGGGCATCAGTCGGTATCTGGGGTCCAGGGTTAGTAATGCCAGAGCCAGCTTCAGACCCATGGGTATTTTTCATCCCCCGTCATCTCCATCAAGTCTTGACAGGAAGAGGCTATCTTGATGAGAACTTTTTAGCTTTAATTTGGTTGCCACCTGCTGGCTAAAGGACAAAATCTTCCCTCTGCAACAAAAACTGCTTGGTAACCCAGAAGGACAAAGGTAAATGATTGAGCTATCATCCGCAAAGCCAGTTTGGGTGACAGCAGATTATCGAATAAAGGGGAAGGATGCTAATATTCCATGTGTCTACTGTGTGCTAGATACTGTAGTAATGAGGCCGGACAATAAGGAGCTAGGAAAATTCATTGGCAAGTGGAATGGGGGAAACTGACATTGCCAAACAAACTGGCTGAGTAGTTCACAGCCAGACACAGGTCACCAAGACAGAAAGCCTTGCGTGCCTAGCAAAAGGCAAAATGGAGGGTGGTCCTCACCCCCAGGATGGCCTTTCCTCCCCTAGCATATCGCCGGCCACATGGCTTAGACCTCCTGACTTTTCATATGGCTCATCGTTCGGTTTAAAAAAAAGATTTTATTTATTATTTTTAGAGAGAGGGGAAGGAAGAGAGGCAGAGAGGGAGAGAAACATCAATGTATGGTTGCCTTTCACCTGCCTCCAGCTACAGAGCTGGCTGGAGACCTGGCTTGCAACCTGATTATGTGCCCTGGCTGGGAATCGAACCAGCAACCTTTGGGTTTGCAGGCTGGCACCTTAT
>PVIW01001599.1:0-94854 GCA_004026585.1 Noctilio leporinus | reverse complement strand
CATCGTTCGGTTTAGACCGCTGACCTTCCCTCCCTAGAAACAACATCTAGGTGCCAGGTGTATGTCAGCTCCAGGCCCAGAAAAGCAGCAAAACCAAGTGGACAATACCAGGACCAGCTTCGATGAATAATATCCCCTGCCCTTGTGCTGACCCACCAGTGGTGACCACCACCCTAAAAGGATACATGTGAAAAAGCTGATGAATATTCTATAGGCATCCTTCCCTAAGAACGTCCCTAAACTCCTAGCCTTTAAAACCCTGAAGATGAGCCCTGGCTGGTAGCACAGTGGATAAGGCCCCAGCCTGCAAACCCAAAGGTCGCTGATTCGATTCCCCAGCTAGGGCACATAACCAGGTTGCAAACCAGGTCTCCAGCCAGGTCCGTGCCTAGAGGCAGGTGGAAGACAACCATACACTGATGTCTCTCTCCCTCTCTGCCTCTCTCCCTTCCTCCCTCTCTGGAAATAATAAATAAAATCTTTAAAAAATAAAATAATAAATAAATAAAACCCTGAAGATGAAGGACCCACTGCTCGCTCCATCTATACCTTTCCCTTCCCCTTCTCCTTCCCCTGCAGATATGGGTGCATCTCCTATTCCCTAGGGAACCCCATGAAACCTGCAACTAGGGGAGCAATGGGCATCGGCAGCTCATCCCAGGCTGACCCCCTGACACTGTCCCCAGGGTGCCCTCTCTTGCTTCTTCTGCCCTGAGCCCTTCTTTGTGTTACTGTCCTCATTGATAAACCCACTCTCAGAACCGCCTGGACGTCTGTTGTGAAATCCTTCCAGCACGGAGTCAAGAACACACGCACACTGTCCCTGTTCAGTAACAGTAAGTACTTCAGATATATTACTACATTTAATCAGCCTCCAACTATGCCACTGACCCGAGTATCAATACTGCTATTTTCACCGGCTTCAGGTTCCACAACTAAAAAGCAACAAGTTGAAAACCAACTCCCACTCAGACCTCAGCTTTTCTTCATCATTAACACACGCTCTTTCCATTACCCGTGATTCCTGCTCCATCCAGGTACAGAAAATGCTGATGAGAAGCAGAGCTGCAGCAGCCACAAAGCCTTCACGAGGTTTCATATGAAGGACAGACAGGCTGGAGAATCGCTTGGTAAATTTGGCAGAGAGAGCCATAATGTCAAAGTAAGACAAAATGAAAATACCATGGGAAACCATCAGGAAAAGCAATTTCAGAAGATCAGGAAAAAAATAATGGATTTTCAATTATTTCAGACATTCAGTTTTTTAGCACAGATTTTTTTTTTTTTTTTTAAGGAAGTTAGGTATTTTTCTTTCATCTACTTAGGAAATATCTGTATCTATGCACCCATCTCCTGGAGGCTGTCTGTACTGAATTTCATCTGGCTTCTACAAATCACAGCTCCTGGCCTCAAGCAACTCTCTTATCTAGTTGCTGACAGGACTGTAAAAGAAAGCTTCACTACACAGAGCTCCTTCTGGTCTAGTATCTCAGGTGTCTCTGAGAGGCACTATCGTTGAAAATAACAACTGCTACCGTTTGAGTGTGCCAAATACTCTGGCAAGCACTTCACATACATTCATTAACTTAATCTTCATTCAATAGTATGAGACAACTGGTATCTTTAATCTCTTTAATCTAGGCAAAGGTAAACAATTACAGGAATCACACAGGTATCTCAGTTCAAACCCAGGTACTTTGCTCTATAGTTCATAGATTTAAAGATTAGGCCATGCAGCCTGAAGAGAAGTATAGTTGTCACAAAGCCTTCATTCATAGTCACAAAGCCTTCATGATATTGCACAGATTAAAAACAAGCCAGATAATCACTTTATACATTTGGTAAGAATAGTCATCAATGATCAGTCTACAAGTAACTGTGAGAACCAGGAACGTAAAGGTCAGGTGGCTTATGAGATGTTGCACAACTAAGTGACCCAAAATGGAACTTCCTCTCCAACCATTTTAGTCCAGCTCTCACGTTGCTTCTAAAAATAAGAAAAATGATAACAAGAAGCATGAAGAATATTCACCCACATCACCTACGGTAGTTCAAGGTTTGGGGAACAGAACCTGTGTTAGCGATGACTGTGAAGGGGGCTTATTCCAAGCGAGGCTTCTTGGAGGCCATGACTTCCTTCCAGAAGCAGCCCAGGCTGCAGACTCTTCCTCTACTTGGGAGTCCAGCTTCCAAGAGAGGCCCGACACAAAGTGCCCATTCTGTAAGCGAGGAGACGTGAGTGACTAGAATCTCAGCCCCTGTATCTGGAGGAAGCATGGGGACTCCATTGACAAGGTTTATCAACTGAGGATGATCATCAACTTCCAGGGCAAAGTCAAAGGCCAGCTTTATGATCTGGAGTCCCCTGGAAAGACAGAATTACAGTCCACTCCAAACATCCCTCTGGAAGTAACACCAACACAAAATCTTTATCCTGAGATAAAATTTGACTTGGAAGTTTTAGGAGAAATATAACTATGATCTTTTCTTTTTAAGATTTTATTATTTTCAGAGAGAGGGGAAGGTAGGCAGGCAGAGAGGGAGAGAAGCATCAACGTATGGTTCCTTTTCACCTGCCTCCAGCTACGGACCTGGCTGGAGACCTGGCTTGCAAACTGGTTAGGTGCCCTGGCTGGGAATCGAACCTGAGACCTTTGGGTTCACAGGCTGGTATCTATCCACTGAACCACCAGCCAGGTCACCATGATTATTTAATAACCATTTCTCATATTCATCTAAACCTGCAATAATTGGAGGATATAGTTACAACTATTATTTGCTACCAATGAAACAAAATATTGATACTGAAGGTGGTATATATATAATGAGATACACAGCCAGACATAAAGTCATAAATAATGGTCACAGGTGAGTAGACCTAAAGGACTTTGACAAGTATTTCTTATGGCTTTATGTTTTTCTTCTTTTTTTTTTTTTCTACCATAGAATAATTGTGTTTGTTTTTCTTTATGAGACTTATGGGAAGATGAAAAAGGGAAAAGGACACTGGTAAATGTAAATTATTCCATAAAAATTTTTATGTTACAATTCTTTTTGTTCTATAATACATTACAATTATTGCCAATAGCTTGAACGCAGAAATATCATGGTCTGAGTTTAAGCTGAATAAACTATTATTTGTTTTAAGTCCTAGTTTCACATTTTAATAAAAATATATATTTGAGAGGATGAGTGGGATGGTATAAAATTCCTGAAATATATAAGAAAAGGTGAGGGGAAATAGAGATGCTTCTCCCCAGAAGGGAAAAATTAATTCAGAAATAATAGTAGTAGCCATTATGGTATATACTTTAATCTTATATGGTGCTGTATATCAATTATATCTCAATATAACTAAAAGAAAAAATAATAGGAAATACTTATAGAATGTGTATTATATGCCAGGCATTGTGCTAAATCATTTATTCATGATCTCATATAATCCTTACAACTATCATATGAGATAAGTATTACTACATTTTTACAGACAAAAACCAAGGTTTTAGGCCCTGGCTGGTGGTGCAGTGGATAAGGCATGTGCCTGCAAACCCAAAGGTCGCTGGTTCGATTCCCCAGCCAGGGCAAATAACCAGGTTGCAAGCCAGGTCTCCAGCCAGGTCCCCAGCTAGAGGCAGGTGAAAGGCAACCATACATTGATGTCTCCCTCTCTGCCTCTCTTCCCTCCCCCCTCTCTAAAAATAATAAATAAAATATTTAAAAAGCAACACAAAACAAAACAAGGTCCCAAATTGACAAATGGGGAAGGAAAACATCCCTGCAGGTCCGCCTGCCATTCAGGTCTAGCATCCTGTCCAATTTGTTCCAGCAGCCATCACGTAAGAGAGGACAGCCCAGCCTCTCTTACAGAGAATGGGTTTCCAGCAGCATTGCTGCCGCTACCTGGGAATGTGGCTTTAGGTCAATTACTATCTTCGTACAAAACTGCTCTCTTGTTCACAAAACAGAAGTTCACCCAATGATTACAAGCTTCTTTTAGCTCAAATACTTTAAGTCCAAATACTTCAACATGTACTACACAGAGAATGAATTTTATCTTGCTCAAGATGGCAAAACTAGAATGAATGGGATTACTCAGAACCTGGTTGTCTAGAATATAAAGATTTTTTTCCAGCATTGCTCAAGAATAAAATGGAATGCAGAGAGTCACAAAATAAGATAATATGTGATTTAATATAAGAGAATATAGATTTCAAGCCCATTCATTCAGTGTTTAGCAGCATTTTGATGAGTGTATTTTCTAATAATAGTAGAGTATAACTAAAAGTAGGCCCAGAATTCAAGACTTATATTCTAAAATATACTCTGTGTTCCTTTTGACTTCCTTTTTCCTATATTCAAGGCAAACTTTCAAAGACCTAGTCAAATTCTGAATCCTATAAATGCTAAAATACTTAGTGATTCAAAATAAATGTCATAATTTAGTAATAAAAATAAAAAATGTTTTATTTTTTGTTTTAAAATTATATTTTATTGATGATGCTATTATAGTTGTCCCAATTTTCCCCCTTTGCTGCTGCTTTCTGCCCGGTACCACCCATCCCTCAGGCAATCCCCACACCATTGTGCAAGTCTATGAGTCATGCATTTAATATCCTTGGCTACTTCCTTTACATCCCCATGGCTGTTTTCTAACTATTTGTACTTCTTAATCCCCTCACCTCTTCACCCATTCTTTCACACCTGCCTCCCTTCTGGCAACTATCGAAACCCTCTCTGCATCCATGGCTCTGTCTCTGTTCTCTCCCTCTCCTTTTTTTTTTTTTTCTCTCTTAGATTCAATTGTGGATAGTTATGTATTTATTGCCATATTTTTGTTCATAGCTTCAATCTTCTTTTTCTTAAATAAGTCCCTTTCACATTTCATATAATAATGATTTGGTGATGATAAACTCCTTTATGTTTTTCTTGTCTTAGAAACTCTTTATCTACCCTTCACTCCTAAATGATAGTTTTACTGGGTAAAGCAATTTTAGCTGTAGGCCCCTGCTTTTTACAACTTGGACTATTTCATGCCAATCCCTTCTAGACTGCAGTTTCTTTTGAGAAATCAGCTGTCAGTCTTGTGGGACCTCCCCTATAGGTAACTAACTTCTTTCCTTTTGCTGCTTTTATTAGAAAACATAATTGGTGGGTACAAGATATGCAGAGGGAAATTTAAAATAATATAGGAAAGGGTGAAGCCATGGAGCTTTTATGCATGACCCATGGACATGAACGAAGTGGGGTGGGATTGCTGGAGGGAAGTGGGGCCCTAGATAGAGAGGAGCAAAAGGAAAATAAGTTGGGACAACTGTAACAGCATAATCAATAAAATATACTTTAAAATTTTTTAGCCCTGGCTGGTGTGGATCAGCAGGATGGGTGCCGGCTTACTATTTGAAGGGTTGCTGGGTCAATTCCTGGTCAGGGCACATGCCTGGGTTGCCACCCAGGTCCCCAGTTGGGTATGTGCGAGAAGCAACCAGTCAATGTATCTCTTGCACATTGCTGTTCCCCTCTGTGTAAAAGTAAATAATAAAATCTTTAAAAAATATTTTTAAAAGGCAATATATAAAGATTCTTTATCGTTAACCTTTGGTATTTTAATCAGGATTGTCTTGGAGTAGGCTTCTTTGCATCCATCTTGTTTAGTACTCTCTCTGCTTCCTGAACTTGCACATCTATTTCCTTCACCAAATTAGAGTTTTCTTTCATTTTTTTCTCAAATAGATTTCCAATTTCTTCCTCTTTCTTTTCTCCTTCTGGAACCCCTATGATTTGATTATTGGAACATTTGAAGTTGTCCCAGGGGCTGCTTATACTATCCTCATCTTTTTGGAATTTTTTTTCCTCTTGTTATGATTGGCTGTTTTGGGTTTTAGGGGGTTTTGTTTGTTTGTTTGTTTTTGCTTTCTTATGTTGCGAAAGATTGGCTTGATTCTTGGCTTCATCCACTCTACTGTTGTTTCCCTGTAAATTGTTCTTTATTTCAATTAGTCTATCCTTCATTTATGATTATATCTTTTTTATGTTGTTGAGGTTCTCGCCAAGTTCCTTGAGCATCCTTATAATCAGTGTTTTGAAGTTTGCCTCTGATAGATAGCTATCTCCCTTTTGATTAATTCTTTTTCTAGAACTTTGATCCGGTCTTTCATTTGGGCCATGTTTCTTTGTCTTATTTTGGCTTTCCACCTTTTCTACTGTCTCAAAAAGTTTGAAAAAAAAAATTTTTTTCAAGTGGTTTCATAGAATTTATCAGTCAAGTGATTTGGGTCAAGAATGTTCTTTGTGTGAAAGTTTTAATGAAAATTTTAACTCATTTAACCACTATAAAATAATCCCAGTGTTTTAGTTCTTCTTATGTTAGTTTTGTCAGGTTATAATTACTAGGAATTTATTTATTTCAACTAATTTTTCAAATATATTTGTATGAAGTTGTTCATGATATCCCTTTATCTTTCTGATGTCTTCAAAGTTTAAAGTTGTTATATTTTCTTTCTTCATCTTGGTTATTTGTGCTTTCTCTTTTTCTTAATCTTAGTCTTCCCACAAAGTTGTCCATTTTATTTGTCCTTTCAAATAATCTACTTTAGGATATGTAAATGTTCTTCATTGTACTTCCATTTTTCATGTCATTGATTTATATCATTAATCTGAATTTTTCTTCCATGTTTTAGATTAAATTTGCTAGTTTTTTTGGTTTGTTATTTTTTAGTTTCTCAGATAAGATGCTTAGCTCATTAGTATGCAGACTTTCTTCTATTCTAACATATGCATATCAAGCTATATATTTCCTTCCACACAGGATGTAGATTTAACTGCATCTCACAAATCATAACATGCAGTATTATTATATAATTCAGTGCAAAATATTAGATTAGATCTGAGAATTACTTAGAAGTGTATTTCCAGCCATAAGGTATTTTTTTATAGTTTTGTTGTTATTGATTTCTAACTTACGTGAATTGTGATCAGAGAACATACTCAGTAGGATTTCATTCCTTTGAAATTTATTGTGACGTGTACTTGACCTAATACACAACTTTAATAAATATTTTGCATATGCTAAAGAGTATACATATATGCTGCAGTCATTGGGCTCCACACATGCTTGTTAAGTCAAGTCTTGCAAATCATGCTGTTCAGATTTTATACATCACTGCTGGGTTTTGTTGTTCAGTTTTGCTTTTTATCTCTGGGCTTGTTCTATCTATTACCCAGAGAGATATATTAAAATCATTCCCCCTACCCCGTAGTTCTAGATCTGTACATTTCTCCTCTAGTTCTGTCAATTTTTTTCTAAAGATTTGCTTTATTTTCAGAGCGATAGGAAGGGAGGGAGAACGAGAGGAAGAGAAAGATCAATTGGTTGCCCCTTCCTTGTTCCTAACTGGGGATCTGGCCCACAACCCAGGCATGTGCCCTGACTGTGAATTGAACTGGTGACCTCTCCATTCCCAGGCTAATGCTCAATCCACTGAGCCACATCAGCGAAGGCTAGTTCTGTAATTTTATGGGACAGTTACTTCTTATTGCAAATTGATGAACTGGCATTCTGATCTTTACTTCAGTCTTCCATGCATGTTATTTAGATAAAGTGACTCAGGCTTTGGAAGTATGATGGCCCCTGAGTATTCACAAGGGTCTTTGGGTCAGAGGTTCTCAAATTTTGTGTCCCGAATCCCTTTGTTAGTCTAGTGAAATTTGTGCACATTGTCTTGAAATAATGTTAACAAATGTATAAAATAATAGGATAACCAATGAAAGAAATTCCTTTAACAAGAAGTTGTCAAAATGTTAAACAACTGTGATATTGTAACAATTGTTTTGTAACTAGTACATTCAATAACAAGACCTAATGGTAGTTCTTATAAACTCCATAATTTCAATCTAGTGATAAGCACAGTTTTTCAAGATATTAGTAACAACTGTAATGTGGTATAAAAATACCTGTGATATCTATTAATGACAAAGTAACAGTATTCTGCTATTATTACTGTGGTTTATTGCTTATATTCCTAAAGGAAATGTTCAATTTTAGTGAGACATTAATGAAAATAAATTTGGAATTTTTTTCTGTCCAAGTTTATAGGTATTTTGAATTTTATATAATGAGAGATTCATGTTTCTGGACCATATGCTAAGAATTTCTGCTTCAGGTCATCAAATTGAAAGTGAACCTTTTATAAAGTCCTTCATTAGTGTTCTCACCTCTTACTAATTTCTGTTGATTCGATTCTCATTCTTACATTTTCTCTGTTCATATGCTTTGTCACTCTTGCTATTTCTCAATCTTCAGTTTATAATAAAAGCAAGTTCAAAATAACCTCCTATCCCCCAAGTATCTTTTACCCCAAACTACTATTTCTGTAAATGATACAATAATTTTCTTAAGAAACATGACTGTTTCTTTCTCTTGATCCTTATAGCATTATATATCTCTTATTTCATTTGTCATACTGTGTTTGTATTAGGGACATTGATATACTAACTAGCCTTATCTACTTCACTGGATGATTACATTTGTATAAAGCTTTACTCATCTTTGTATTTCATGTATAAAACCAATAGTTCAATAAATATGTTCCACATAACTTTGTATCTGGAAGACTTTATCTTCTAGAATTTTATTCATCAACTGAATAAATGAAAAAAAAAATGCCTGTGATATTTTCTTTTTATTCATTGTCCTATTTATTTCTGGAATAATCTAAACCTAGATGAGATCCTGATTTTATTTATATTAGCCAAATGCTCACTCACAGGAAAATGGACAAATTGTGGTATTTTCAGATAATCAGAAATTTTTTTTAAAAGTAGCTCTTGAGCCCTGGCTGGTGGCACAGTGGATAAGGTGCCAGCCTGCAAACCCAAAGGTTGCTGGTTCAATTCCCAGCCGGGGCACATAATCAGATTGCAAGCCAGGTCTCCAGCCAGGTCTGTGGCTGATAGCAGGTGAAAGATAACCATACATTGATGCCTCGCTCCCTCTCTACCTCTATCCCTTCCCATTTCTCTGGAAATAGTAAACAAAATCTTAAAAAAAAAAAAAAGTAGCCCTTGATACATGAAATAATATGGGTGAATCTCAAAAGCATAATATTCTTTAAAAAGCCAAAATCTAGACAGAAAAGTATTCATGTATTTCATTTCAAGTGAGGTTCAATAAGAGATGATAATAAACCATCATGACAGAAATCAGAGTAAATGAGGAATTGGGGCAGGATTTGACTATAAACAGACATGGGAACTTTCGAGATGACAGGTATATGCTTTGTCTTGATCCAGGTTGATGGTTGCACAGGTGTAAATACTTGTTTACATTCATTAAACTGTGTACTAAACATGTTTACAATTTGCCATGCTAAAGTATGACTCAAATATTAAAGTTTACAGGAAAAAACTACAGCATTTAGAAAATCAACTAGGCACTAGTCTATGCACTGAAGATGGAGTAGTAAGCAAAACTCCATGTGATAAGGAAGAGAAAAATGAATAAATTGTGATTGTAAAATTTTTTCTTTTTTTCTAAGATTTTATTTATTATTTTTAGAGAGAGGGGAAGGGAGAGAGACATCACTGCATGGTTGCCTTTCACCTGCCTCCAGCCACAAACCTGGCTGGAGACCTGGCTGGAGATCTGGCCATGCTCCCTGACTGGGGAATTGAACCAACAACCCTTGGGTTCACAGTCCGGCACCTTTACCACTGTGCCACCAGCCAGGGCCTGTAAATTTCTTTTGATCAGAGAAAAATACATAGCTAGTAACAAACTCTAAATGGCAACCCTTCAGAAGCACTTTTTGTTATTTTCCTATTTTTATTACAGCTCAGTGTCTTAATATGTTTTCTTAATACACAGCAGTAAACATTCATTGTGGAAAATATGGCAACTCCAGATAAGCATAAAGAAAGTTAATTATCCATAATCTTAACACAGAGAATATGTTCTTTTTTTTATATTGGTCAAATAAATTATTTGTTCAACTGCTGGGCTATGTCCAAGTTAACAAAGAGCTTCTAACCATGAATTTCAGAATTCCTTTAATGTTGAAAATACTCCATTCTAATCAATTGATCTCTCATTAAAAACAAAAACAACAAACCAAGAAACTCAACTGAGAGGAATAAGGATCTCTGCCATATTTACAAAGTAAATGTTAATCACATAAAACATATACTAAGTTAAGCAAAACTGTTTGACACTGAGAATCCTTAATTTAGTCACAGGTTTTGGGAAATTTTCAATAGAGAAAGGATGCATGGCCTCATAGAGAAAGTCGGGGTGAATATGTTCTAATGGGCCACCAAGGCCTGCAATCGCCTTTCCCAGTGAGGGCTGCGGGAGGGTCAGTTGTTTGGCAGTGTGTTTTAGCTATCAGGCCATGCCATTTTTTCCCTAGGAAAATCAGAATTCACCTAATAAAGTGAGGCTCTAAGAAGTCCTACAATGAAGAACAAAAACCCTGTTTTAGCAGAACATTTCCTAGTTTTGTTGGCAACTTAGGCCACAGTCCTTAACCTGCCAAGTAAGACCGTCCCAGACTAAGACCACGTTTTAGAAACAGTACCATCAGCTCATCAGGCCCTTCACAATGGTCCCCTCAGCCCTCAAAACATCACATCAGCATTCTTCTACAGATGCACCAGTCTGCCACCTCAGGTAGCCCACTGTCACACCCTATAGACACTGGGTGGCTCCCAAAAACCACACCTTGGTCCATGCTGTTTCCTTAGCATAAATAGTCAGCTCTCCTCTGGCCTTACCAGCTGGTGAATGCCTACTATTCCTTGATGTTAGAGTAAAACCTGCTGGGCTCAGCTCTGCCTGGCCAGGAAAGCCTGTGCAACCTTCCTCTAGGTTTCCATTGTAAAGTCCAGTTTTCTTCATTCTAGGTATTTCTGCAATATATGATAATTGATTGTCTTGTGTGACTCCCTACGCACAAATCTAAGTGAGATCCTCCATGGGTAGTAGGACTTTTTCCATTTCTTGTTTCACTAGGGTAAACTGACAGGAGATTCTTAACAAATAGTGGTTAAATGAGTGACAAATGAATAGCAAATAATGACGTAAATCAAAATGAAATAGCTATCAGATTAATGTAGCTATATTCTTATTTCATCAACTAATTTGTGTCGTTAGGCATCTTACTAAAAGTGTATTTCTGGATGACTCCAGATTTCCCCAGGTTTTTATCTGGTGAAAAAGCAAATGCACTTAATACCACTAAATTGTGTAATTAAAAGGGTTAAAGCAATATATATATATATTATATATATAATATGCTTTATTACAAAAAATTAAAAATATATATTATTTCTATATATAAATAAAATATATGCTTTGTTATAATTTTTACAAAGCAAATAGAATCATCAGGTGTTTAGAAGACTTTTTCTGATCATTGGGAGGCAGGAGTGTAACAGACCAATACAATGTCTACATTTTAAAAAACAATTTCTATAAGGCACCAGCCTGAAAATCCAAAGGTCCCTTGGTTCGATTCCCAGCCAGAGCACATAACCAGGTTGCAAGTCAGGTCTGTAGCTGGAGGCAGGTGAAAGGCAACCATACACTGATTCTCTCCCTCTCGGCCTCTATCCCTTCCTCTCTCTCTCAAAATAATAAATAAAAATCCTAAAAACAAAAACAAAAACAATTTCTTGGGGTAAACCAGCAATTTTAAAATGTGCTGAGCTAAAAATTGAAAACAAACTGAGGGGGAACAACTAAAGAAGTGAAAAAAGTTATAAAGCAAAGATACATGTTTTATTATGAAATTAAATCACAAAGAGCTCCTTAATTAGAGAAAATAGAAAAGCATTACGGCAAATGACATCCCCATTAGTACCGCTTAAATGGCAAGAAACAGCTTATAGCTCACATGTGACCATAAAGTAAACTAACTGGTTTTACAATAAAACACATTCTAATACCACATAAGAGCTGTCTATGAGGGAGTTTTTTATGCGGCTCATGAGCCCATTCCAAAGGGTATCCCAGTATAGGGGCTTCCAGCATACTTTTGATCTATGAGAAAAACCTGTAATAACAGATCCCCAAGGCATTCACTCCTCATAAATTTGCTTCAAAGGGGACATTTCTGGTTAGTTTTAGAATAATCTGTAGTAACTTTATAGGCAAACTGCTTTATTCTAGAACCTTAATCAAAAGCTCTAGTATTTATAAGATATGCAGAAAAATCAACTCCATTTAAACTTGATTCATTCACATGGCATAAATACAGAGATCAGACACATTCTGGTACTTTTTATTTTTGTCATTCTTAAAATAAAGCATTTTTAAAGTTGGCTTAACTAAAAATTTCCAGGGTTCCCTAAAAGTGAGATAAGTTAACTATAATGAAAAATGATCAATGAAGAAATTAATATATAAAAATTAATCACATAAAATATGCCTACCCCCCAAAAAAGGCACTTTACTAGGAACAGTTATAGCATAGCAGGTAAATAGCATTAGCAACAACTTTCTGAAATGCTAAAAAATTCTAGAATTTTCTCTATTTATATCTTGTACCTGGTGTTTTTCTTAATCAAATGTAAAAAAAAAAAAATTTAAGTATTATCCATTTATATTCACAATTTTAGAAGGAAACAATAAATTTAGTATTTCCTGATGCCTTGTTTTTATTAAAACTAAGACCAAAAATTTCTGTGCTTTTTTATGGGAAATACTATTTTTCTTTATTTTTTATTATTGGCTCCATTGCAAATGTACTTTCATTTTTTTTTTTTAAGATTTTATTATTTTTAGATAGAGAGGAAGGGAAAGAGGCAGAAAGAGAGAGAAATATCAATGTATGTTTGCCTTTCACCTGCCTCCAGCTACAGATCTGGCTGAAGACCTGGCTTGCAACCTGGCTTGCTTTGCCCTGGCTGGGAATCGAACCAGCAACCTTTGGGATCGCAAGCCAGTGCCTTATCCACTGCTCGACAGTCCATTGAGTTAATGAATCTATATTTTCCTTGTACCTTTTGTAAATAAACAGATAATCCAGGGTGATAATCCAGTATGATAAATTAGAAGAAACCAGTGGATCTGGAAGGAGTAAGTACATGCAAGTGGCTATCAGCTCCTTCCTTTGTCCTGTTGGGCGATTACAGACCATTTGAGCTCCACAGACACAAATAGAACATCATCACCATCTCTCATTTCTATTTCCAGCTCTGTCCCCTTTAAAATTTCAGACCAGAGAGGTAAAGTTTTCAGGTACCCAAATAACTACTGAGAGGAGTATAAAGTAAAATATATTTATCAGTTCTGCATGACCTGCTATGCCCTTTCATTCACAGGGACATAAATTTCCTATACAACTTCAGTATTCAGTGCAGTTATGTTGTTGCTATTTCATCTACTGCTGAGGCCTGCTCTTTGGGTCCTGGCACATGAACTCAAACAGGTTTTCCATTCTCCTCGCTGTGCATTTCTCTGCCTGCTTCCCTGACCATCTCTCTTCAGGATTCTAAACTTGAATTTCTGCCTCATCCCTCTGTTGATTTCTTGGAGGTGACAATTTGTCTGCTGAGTCATCGCCCATCTCTCACAACTTAGCTAACTTCCCCCAAACCTGACTTCTGGCCAGAGTTGTGATGCTGCCCAGCCCATTTTCTAGCTGACACCGACACCCCTGGTGCTTCACTTGAATTATAATTTCCACACTAGATAATCTACAAAGTAATGGGTCTTAAGTTTTGTTTCATTTCATTTCATTTTGTTTTGTTTTTGCAGCAATTCTCTAAGCTCTTTTGGGAGGTGGGAAAAGAGACACATTGGCATAGCCAAAGACTCCAGCTGGATAATAAGGACTCTGGGGCATGAAGTGACATACACCAAGGGAAAGACTGCATCTTGTTAGCATCAAATAAGATTCAACATCAAATAAGGAGTATCATCAACACATAAGAGAAGAGAGCCTGGGAATGGATAACAGGGCATTATATGTCACTTAAAGGACTCTGTATATATATTTTAAAGATTTTATTTATTATTTTTAGAGAGAGGGGAAGGGAGAGAAGCAGAGAGGGAGATAGATATCAATGTACAGGGACCTGGCTTACAACCTGGTTATGTACCCTGGCTGGGTTCGCAGGCTGGCGTCTTATCCACTGTGCCACCAGCCAGGGCAGACTCTGTATATTATTGAAAGGATGCAAAGTTAATAAAAGGAGTGTAAGTTTGGTCCTTCTCAACAAATCTCATTTTCTTCACATAATCAGACATTTAGAAGGATCTCTGAATAATATTACATGAGGTGATGGTGGGGGAAGACACACAACAGCATGCATATTCCCTAACATCTTAGCAGAAACCAGAGACATTGGGAGAACAGAATTCTAACCCTACATAAAGCCACGAGCAGAAGCAGAATGTCTGAAACTTATGGGCTTCTGTTCAGGGAGGTGGAGCTCTTTTTTTTACCAATGAGTTAGGTGTTTACTAAGGTCTAGTAACCTATTCTAGTAGGTGAGACCTGTTATTTAAATTAAATGTTGTATTTCCATATTATTTAAGTTAATAAAGTATGAGTTCAAAAAAGAACTGTTTCCATGAAACTGGGTTGAATGCCTTGGAGATCCTTTATAAAAGCTGTCAAATTGGGTGAGAATAAGGCAACTATGAGAAATTAGAGGGACTTGTATAAAAATCTAGAATTCTCCACTCATGTCAGAAAAAGCTTTAACCTCTAGTATTAGAAGAGTCTTATTTCTTATAAAACAATACACCTCAAAATATATTATGTTCATAAGTCTCCATAGGATTATATGGGCATGAATAAAGAAGTAAAAAGGTACACAGAAGGTTGTCAGTATCATTGCCTATTTTTGTATTATTTTGTTTTGAATATAGTTATGGGGGAAGAGGTGAGGAAAAATAAGACTGAATGTGAGAAAAATGATAACATAATAAATAACATTATATATGAAGAGAATCATGAAAGGACAGTCATTAAAATATTACTGGCAGCTACCTTGGAGCAATTTTACTTTCTTTTTATATATTTCTTTGTATTTGAATATTTTAAAGTAAGAATTACTTTACCACATGAAAAATTAAGTGATTCTGTATTCTTGTTTAATGAAAGAGGGAAGACAAACCATGAAACCAATGCTAAGGGGAAAAAAAAAATCAATGACTGGACATTGTATGAAAATGACTTTTGATCCTGGCTGACCTACTCTTACAGAGAGACTGCAGTGAACCGCCCATGCCATCCAATTCCCATAATCTAAAATTTCCTTCTTCAGGGAACCAAGAGATGTGTTGCTTCAAACCACCTACACTCTCAGTTGGCAACACTCTGCCCTAGCTCCACACTTTCTTGTCCATCTTTATCTGTACTATTTTTAGTAGAATATTAACATTAGCTTTTATATGTCTATCACCCATTGACCTACTTGTAATCCAAAGCAGCTTGCCTTCTAGTGGGTTGCCAGCATTTAACTGAGCCAGTGCATCATTCAAGGAATGTCTGTCATATGTTATAGTTTATTTGTAAGAGCATTAACCATTGGCTTCTCAACAGACAGGAAGCATCTTATTGGCAGGTATTAATTTAAAGGGTTACAGGACTTTACAAAGTATGTAAGTACAGTTTGTTTGTTTTTTTCTCACTGGGAAGAAAATATAGTTACATACATATTTTCTACTGAAAATAATAATTAGATTATTCAAATACTGTATACTCTATAATGCACAAAACTAGAACTCTGAGTTTCATGGTGTCAAAAATAGAAAAAAGAAATCCTAAGAAAATCTTGATTAAAAAAATATTCACTTAGTCCTGGCTGGTGGCACAGTGGATAAGGTGCCAGCCTGCGAATCCAGAGGTCGCTGGTTCAATTCCCAGCCAGGGCACATAACCCTGGTTGCAACCCAGGTTGCAAGCCAGGTCTCCAGGCAGATCCATAGCTGGAGGCAGGTGAAAGGCAACCATACATGGATGTCTCTCTCCCTCTCTGCCTCTCTTCCTTCCTTTCTAAGTGTGAAGTTTTGTTACCATTGTCCAGCTTCCCCATTGGAAAAAAAAAAAAAAAAAAAAAAAAAAATCACTTACAAGACTAACCAAACATCAGTTCTAATTTTTTCTCTGCTTTATTAAGACATAATTATAACATCATAGTAGTTTAAGGTATACGATGTAATAATTTGATATACGTATATGAAGGTCTGGTCCAAAAGTGTCAAGCCAATGTCAATGTTAATTATACTGACATTGGCTCGATACTCTCCGGGTATACCTTGTACAGTGCAATAGTTATTACAATTAGTTTAGTTAACATCTATAACTTCACGTTGCTATCACTTCATGTAGTTACAATTTTTTTCTAATGAGAACTTTAAAGATTTACTCTGTTATCAACTTTCAAATATACAGTACAGTGTTGTTAATAACATGTGCACTATTTTGTACATGTTATATCCCCAGAATTAACTTATCTTATGCCTGGGAGTTTGTACCCTAGACCACCTTCACCCTGCCACCCGTCTGTTTTGTTTCTATGAGGTTTCTTTCTTTCTTTCTTTTTTTTTTCTCCAGTGTATGGTTGCCTTTCACCTGCCCCCAGCTACAGACCTGGCTGGAGACATGGCGTGCAACCTGGTTACTTGCCCTGGCTGGGAATCGGACCAGCGACCTTTGGGTTCGCAGGACAGCACCTTATCCTCTGTGCCACCAGCCAGGGCCCCCCATTTTTTTTTTTTTTTTTTAATTTCACATATAAGTGAAATCCTACAGGTGCAACAGAGAAATACAGAAATGAAGCAGTAGGAGAGCCGAAGTACTGCCCACTTCCTTGTGAACTTTTCGGGTATTTGACGCTGTTGACAAAGTATGCTAATAGACTATTTAGAATTGCAAATGAGGTTAGACATTAAGCAGATTCTATTTTGCAACAATAAACAAGAATACAAATCTAAACTTGCCAAATCACCTCAGAAAGTTCCTTTGGCTATTTTAGGCATGTTAGGAAAGATAAAATTCCCTTGCATTGCTCCTCCTATTCTCGTGCCTCTGAATGGGACCGAGGGCAGGAGGAAGAGCATTAGTCATCTGCAGTTAATTACTCAGTGAGTTTTCTAAGCCTTGATCAGCTTTCCTTCTGAGCTTTCATCTCCGTACCTATAAGAACTTTTGGATATTAATTAGTATAACACTGCCCTCAAATAATTTTTGGCTGTGATTAAAATTACACGCCCTACTTTTGAATACTCTCTTCTGGTGTGGAACCTAAAAAAATCCTAGAAGGTTGGAGCTTGAACAGACGTTGAAACTCATCAAGCCCCTCCCCCACATTTTACAGAAGAGGTTCAGAGGTTCGCTCGAAATTAGTCACAGCTACACAATGAACCACATCCTGCTCGCCAGGCACTCACTTAAGCTTGTGCCAAAATAACTTATTTCACAATAATCTTTGACTCCTTCATCTCCTAGGTTACTAAATTATTAATTTAGAGATAACTTTGGTAGAGACCAGCATCTAAGTGGGAATACCCACTACCATGTAATGGATGATCCCGGAGCCTAAACAAACCATATTTTTTTCTCTGAAATCCTCAACACTGGTGTTCCGCTCTCAAAATTGGAGTCATCAAAATTGGGTGAATCATCTCTACATAATGAGTTGCATACAATCTTGAATTGTTGAATGAGATGGACTGTGTTCACTTCTAAGACAGCAGCCCCTAAACATCAGAAAGTTCACTTTCTGTAGCTATAAACATTAGAACTTGGGCTTGGGCCTATGTTGCCTGTATGGGTCATAATAACTGGTGACGTAGCTTCATTTTTAAAAAAAGCTTTTTGTTTATTACTTTTGAAGAGAGGGGTAGGGAAAGAGGCAGACAGGGAGGGAGAAATCAATGTATGATTGCCTCCAGCCACAGACCTGGCTGGAGACCTGGCTTGCAACCTGGTTATGTGCCCTGGCTGGGGAATTGAACCAGCGACCTTTGGGTTCTTAGGCTGGTGCCTTATCCACTGTGCCACCAGCTAGGGCTTCCATTTTATTTATTTATTTATTTACTTAAAGGTATAGGGCTTAAACTAATCTTTCTATCCACCATTATTATTTTTACTTTTTTAGACACATCCAGAAAATGAGGCATAATTGTGTTGACCTGGGTTGCATTGGAGTATCTAATGAATACTTCATTCTTTGTCTCAGCCCTTGCAATTTCTTTCATTTGGTTTTCTTCCTGTCGTTCTATTCTGCCTTTCTAGGCTCTGTACTCTTCAAAAAAAGCATAGATGAGCAAAAGAGAAATGGAAAAAAATTATGAGTAATATCTGAAAATAGAAATAAGTTAATGGAGCCCAAGGTCAGGAATTTTCATGACCTTAAAACAAAGATCTCTAGAGAATAAATGTGTACCGCTTTTTTTTTTGGTGCCCTGCATAATGTCACAAGCCCTGTATTTCTGGTAACATATGTTGTAATGTCCAAAAAAGCATAGAAATTCATTTCATAGAGTTTATAAGAGTAGTCCTTGACTCTATCATGTTTTCAGATTTTCAGTTTAATTTTGCTACAATCAGGACGAAGTTACTGAATAGAAATAACGCCAGGAGGTCCATTTGGTTAATCTTCCGCAAAAGAGAACGAACTAGCTTTCTACTTAGATTTAGCAAAGTTATACTCCAAATTGGAGATAACGCAGAGATTTATATTGGCAAAACATCAGGTCAGGTTTTCCTTACATTACGCACTGGTGGCCTGAATCATTAATGCTTCATTTCAGAAAATGAATTCTATTGCGAATTGAAATAAGAGGTTGCTGTTATCCCGCACATGTCTCCCAACTCTTTTGTTCACCCACGCCACCTAGTGCCACTTTAAGGGAATGTTTAGCAAATGCTCATCCTGGCTGAGAAAAAGGATGGGCTCAATTTGGAAAGAGAACCTCTAGTTAAAGCCCCACCGTCCTTTTTTTGTATGAAGTGCCTCAGTACTTTCTGGAGGTAAAATACAGATAACTTCTGATGGCATAGAATTTGATTTTATTTTGGGATAGTGTAAGGCATTCTCTATAATATCCTGTTGACTTAGTTTACCGTTCATAATTATCATTTATTCACGCTTTCAGTAGCATAAAACTGAGATATACACAATATTCATTATAGAAACAAATATTACAGTGGCCTTGGAGTGAGACAAATGACTGATTTGGAGAAAGTTATATAGTGCTTCACTCGGCTTTAGTTCCATCATCTGTAAAATGGAAATCATCATATCTACCTCATCATCATCATCTATCTGAGAAGGTTGGTATGGAGGGGAAAAAAGCATACAAACATATATGGAGTCTGTAGTAAAATTTATAATCCATGGAAGCCAGGGCATCTACTCTTACTGTTATATTAGTAGCCCTATAAAATGGAGTTCTCAGTAGCCAGTAGCTGGTTGGATAAACACTCATGTGGGCAAATCAAATTCAGGTGTGTATAATAACCGGAATATCCTTTTTTCTACAAGCAGCTCTCTCACGGCTTACATAACACAGTAGCGTAGGTAAGAGTTGAGGCTTTAATGCTGATCGGGGGGCTTCAACCCCAGCTTCTTCACTTTCCAGCCATGGGACTTCAGACTTTCCAATGGGCTTCTCTGTGGTCAAGTTGCAACATCTGTCATAAAGGGATCGTGATAATTCCTATCTCATTGGTTTATTTTCTAAGATTTTATTTATTATTTTTAGAGGGAGGAGAAAAGAGAGAGATAGAGAGGGAGAAACATCAATGTATGGTTGCCTTTCACCTGCCTCCAGCTAAGGACCTGGCTTGCAACCTGGTTATGTGCCCTGGCTGGGAATCGAACCAACAACCTCTGGGTTCACATGCCAGCACCTATCCACTGATGCATCAGCCAGGCCTGGCTTATTGTTTTTTGTATGAGGAGTAAGTGTATTGATATATGTACTTGGCACATAGCAAGCTATATGTATAAATAACCAAAGTCAGTTACTTGGCACATATACCAATGAAACTGTTATAGAACTACCGATATTTAACTAAACCTAAGTTTTCAAGAAAAAGATTGCTATAAAAAAAAGACTCTGATTTCCTTCATCAGAAATAACCAGGAAAATGTCTATATTTTAGGTGTTTCTGACACATACGAGGTCTGTCCTGAAAGAATTAGCCATGCAGATTTTTAATTACATTGACATTGGCTCAATACTTTAGGGCTGATCTTGTGGTATTTACAAATGTCATTTTTTTGAAAGATCTTTCTGATAGAAATATTTGTTTTAGTCTAAACAATAGTAATCCTTTTCCCTGATTTCTTTCTCTGTGGTCCATACTGTGCTGCACACTCATGGTTGTTTGGTCACTCAGTCCCTAGGACAGTGCTTTGACAGGGGAGGGCATGACCATTTTCCAGGCTACACAGCTGAGGAGCTGAAGCCTTAGAGAAATTAGGTAACTTACCCAAGTTCACAGAGCTAGTATGTATGGAAAAAAATAACCAGGATCCCAACCCAGGAACGTTTACAACCACTGTGCAAAAAAGCCTGTCCACTTATGAAAAGGGTCTTGTAAATACTTCAGAATGAAATAATCCCCAGATCCTAAAGGAAATTGCTTAACTTCTCTAAGGCTATTTTCCTTGGATATAAAATGAAAGTGACAGAATTGGATGGTCTAAAGTACTGAAAACTCAACATTTTATTTTGTTTTATTCATGTATTGGTGTGTTGGCAGTTGGTCCCATTGCCCTCCCCTGCCCCTCCCACCCCATCTCCTCCTCCACAGTCAGTCCCCGCCCTGTTTTACATGTCCGTGGGTCATTTATATTATTAGTTCTTTGAAAGCTCTAGATTTTAAAACAAATAGTTTTACTTTATGAATCTGGTTTGTAAACTAGAAATTTCATTATTTAAAATTTAAAAATATATCTCCTCATGATTTTTTGGTTGGATCTTCTAATTGGTGTGTTCTCAAAATTATAATTTATCTAGGCCAGTGTAACTAAAGACTAGATTTGTTCATTTTAAGGCTATCCACATTTACATACCCAGATGATGATGATGATGATGATGATGATGATGATCTTAGGGTGTAGCATCTCAATCAAAGTATACAATGTATTAACTCTATAACAAAGTATGCAATTTCATAAAACTTGCTTATTGATCAGTTCTACATATACTTTTCCTATTCTATAATATTTAAATACCAGTGTTGAAAATCTCTTTGTTTACTCATTAGCCCATCCCAAAATCTTTATTTCGGTAAATGTCAAACAAGGGGAAATCTGCCATAAATTAACCTGAATATCAGCAGAAAACATCTCCTGCTGCATTGTTTTTATTTTCCTCAAGTCAGCCAAACATATTTATAATGAAAAGGAAGACAGCAATATTAGTGTAATCTTATATCCTTTAGCACTGCATTAACACACATCCAACAGCTGGAAAGGGGCCACTTGCTAGTATTGTACTGACATAATAGGCAGTTCTAAACTCAGTCTCATCCCTCATAAATCATCCTGTACAGCCATGTCTGGTCAGTGGCCTGGCCAAGAATGTAAATTTGGTAGTGGTTCCTACGATAAGGGAACTGAGCACTTGACAAATTAGCCCATGGTTGTTGTAATTACATGTAGAAGGAAGGAAGAAGACATGTCCACATCTTAGACCACCCATTGCATGGCCCATACTCTTTCACATAAAACCAGCTGCATTCTCTCCCCAGCGCTCAGAACTCTGGCATGTTCATTAAGTGTCTCTCTCTCCTCATCAAAATTCAGGTCCCCTGTCATCAGGAACTCAAGTATGTCTTAATCCAAAAACTCTTCAGGGACAAGGACAGACAGTGGTGGTTACTGCTGAGCTGTTAGTGGCCTTCCCCTGAACTCAGAGGTGCCCTTGAATAACACACTTTTCCTTCTGGGCAGGAGACATTTTGGGATGGTTCCATCTTTCCTCCTGAAACTTCTTTCGTAGGTGTTTCAACAGACTAGACACTCTCATTCAGCAGCACGGACCTTGTACAGAGAGCACAATCAATTGGCAATAACTGCATCTCCTTATTTCATGGGTTTCTTATTAATTTTCAACAACTATGTTTCTAAGGTTATAACTGAACATCATTGTTTCAGATATAAAGTGTTTAATTCTGAGAGCAATCATTATGTTGAAGGAATATGATGTTGGAGCAACCATAATTTCTGGACTGCGTGCAGGGAGAACTGCTAAGGAAATTGCAGACTTCAATAACATCCCTTCACATATAGTTTACAATGTGAAGAAGGTGTATGATATTGATCCTGATGTTGCCACACCAACAAGGACAACGTATAAGGTGCACAAGGATCTCGCACAACTCCAGATATTGTACACAGAATCCAGGAGATCATCAATGAAGATCCAGGATGTTCACCTTGATGTTTTGAGAGAAGTAGTTGTACCGTGGATGAAGCAAGTCACGAATGGACATCATTTTATCTTCCAACAAGATGGAGCACCAGCACGTAACACCAAAAAGGTGCAAGAATTTCTCAGTGTCAATGTTCCTAAATTCTGGTCAAAGGAAATCTGGCCACCTAGTTCACCAGATGCAAACCCTTTAGACTATTACGTATGTAGCGTTTGAGAGAGAGAAGTTAATAAACAACCTCATTCTGATAAAGAGGCTGTTAAAGCCAAAACTGAAAACATAATGATATCCATGGATAAAGAAAAGTTCATTAAAGTTGCTCAAGATTCCAAAGTCGAATTGAGTCTATTATGGCAGCAAATGGTAACACTTTTGAACAATTTAAAAATAGTGACTATGTTTATGTATTTACATATAAGAATAAATGTATTTCAAAACATAACACTTGTGTGGTATGTTGTTTATTTTACTAAAACTTTGCCAGTTGCTCACATGCACCCTGTACACCTCCTTCATGTCTGGAGTTACAAGGTTCTTTATGTATTGAGTATCTTATAAGCATCCTCATCTTTTGTTGAGAGGCATGTCAGCTGCCCCATTCTGCCCCATGATGTTCTCACTCTCTCACTGAAGCCTCGCTTTCTAAATGAAAACCTGGGGCCTATTTGCACAGCACCCTCCCACCCCTACCTCACCCCATACCTGCCCCACATCCTTAGTAGTTCTGACAAGGCCCACATCCAAACTACACATGAAGGCAGTAAGCTAGCCATCAGCTCTTTTTGCACTCCCTTCCCCTCTGATTACTTCCACTTTGAAACAGATCTCATTATGTTGCCAGACCAAGAAGAGGCCAGCAGGTGTGAGCAGTCTGGTGCTTTATGCTGCAGCATGGTTTGTAAGGCCGACCTTCGCCCCATGCTTAGGGAGTTGGGGAACATAAGCTGCGCAGAGTATCATATCCCTTCCAATGGGGGCATAAGCAATTGGACAAATGAGAGCCCTATTGGTATCACACACTATTATCCAGAACTTCAGTGTGTTGGACTAATTCTTAACATAGCTATTTCCGCTGTCTTCTAAATTTTTACTTGAGGTTACCTGAAATGGGCCTTTTGTTTTGACAACTTAGATAAACCAGAAATCTATATCCATTGTCGGATACAGATAGTAGACCTTACAGAGCTTCATGGGAGATCCTACCTGTGCACAGGTACCAAGTACATAAGGAGCTTTTTTAAAATACATAGATCCCTAGCCTTTGTTTTCAAAAATTGTTGATTCAGAAGATTAAAGTAAGCCCAAAGAATCTGTATTCTTTAAAATTTCATTCACTCTTGCTATGTTGACCAAACCACTCAACCATCCATCTCACCGTATCTGAAGCAGAGTCATTTTTGGAACCCACTAACCTACACGACATTCCTATGAGCAATACAAAAAGAAGGAGGAGATATTTTGATTTGCTCTTAAAATAAGGAGAGCCCTCAGCTATGCCCATGACATTGGCCCTGCCCATGTATAACGGAGGAATCTAGAACATTCTCAACTGAGAATGAAGTTCAAACAAGCAAATGTGATGAGCTAATAAATAAATTTAAGTATATATACATATAGTAGTCTCGATTTTAATAAATTCTTCTAGTTGAATAACTAGTCCTTGCACTTCCAATGAATGTACTTAGTATAATAACAACATAGAATAATGAATTACTATTTTCCATTATGCTGGGGTTTTCCTGGGGGTACTGCTTTCCAGAAGCTATAAAAATAAATCCTTAGGAATAAAAGCTTCTCTTTGTAGAGCTGACTGAGGCATATCAAGTGATATCCATGGGTTCATGAAAAGGAAAGAATAACAAGCCTTCATTTCTGCTTAACTCACAAAAGCTTCTAAATATCTTTTCTAATTCCATAATGAAACATAGAAAAAAGAAGTGCAAAAACTTTCTCCCAAGACAGCCAATTTGAAACTTGAATGAATCCAAATGCACTTTATAATGAGCTTTGAGATATTTCAGAACATTTGTTTTGGGTTAAGCTAGTTGTCAAACCCATACTCGGACACAATGCTAGTAATCATGATTCCGTAAGATAGAATTCTGGAGGTGAAGTTGATGATTATTTTGGTATATGGATTTGGACATCCATAAACCCCAATTTTTTTTTTTTAATATTATTTTTTTTTAGAGAGAGGGGAAGACAGAGAGGCAGAGAGGGAGAGAGACATCAATGTATGGTTGCCTTTCACCTGCTCCAGCTACAGACCTGACTGGAGACCTGGCTTGCAACCTGGTTATGTGCCCTGGCTGGGAATCAAACCAACGACCTTTGGATTCGCAAACCAGCACCTTAACCACTGAGCCACCAGCCAGGGCTATAAACCCAAATCTTTATATTTATTCCTATCCTTTTAAGGCCAATGAGGTTTTTGTTGTTGTTGTTTTGTTGTTGTTGTTTTTTACGTGCAGACCAAAAACATGACCAAAATGCATTGCTTCCATAAACACAGTGCTTAAGAGTTCTTTGTATGGCCTATGATTGTTGAAGTTACTACATTAGCTGCCAACGTACCAAAGATTTGGTTCTTCTGCACTTACTCTTCATGGCTGTTTTTTCTGATTTGTATTCTGACATAATACTGAGCTTCAGAACATTACGAAATGAACACAGCTATATGGTATGCTGAAATGGGGATGGAGGTGAGAAGCAGATCTCTAAACACAAGTGCATCCAGAGCAACAAGGCTTTATATTGTTTTAAAAGTCACCTACCCAGATGTTAAGGGATGTTTTCTCCCTGCACACACAGGAGGAAGAGCCAGGAAAGAAAATCTCTCTCTTGCCATTTCTAGCTATTTCTAGAAGGCAGCTGTACATTTAAACTTGCCACCATAAAATCATGAATGGGTCATGAAATGTGAGCTGTCTCCGCCTCCTCCTCTTCATAATTAAACCTCACTTTCAGAAAAAGTGGAAAGGGAAATTATGGAGTATAGAATTATAATTCACATGGTAAAAAAAACAAAACTTACAAACTAATATTTATCAAATTTACTAATGAAAATAAAGAGTTTTGCTCAATTGAACACAGGGTACTTTTAATTTTAATTTATTATTTAGTTATTTAAAATATGGAAGCCTTCACGAATTTGCGTATCATCCTTGCGCAGGGGCCATGCTAATCTTCTCTGTATCATTCCTATTTCAGTTTATGTGCTGCTGAAGCGAGCACCACAAGGTACTTTGTTAGACTATGGTTTTATTAAAATCCACTGATAATGAAATATAATGTATACACAATAAAAAACATTTCAGTTTATACTTTTTCTTCAAACTGAGAATGTAATGAAATCTCTATCTAGTGGTAAGTCAAATGTATTAGTGAAAAGATATTATATACACCTTATCAGCAAAGCCCAAATGATGGTTCTAAAAAGCATGATTAAAAAAATGATAAATAAATATTCTTCCTTTATTATTTTTTAAGATTTTATTTATTATTTTAGAGAGAGGGGAAGAGAGGGAGGCAAAGAGGGAGAGAAACATTGATGCATGGTTGTCTTTTACCTGCCTCCAGCTATGGACCTGGTTGGAGACCTGGTTATGTGCCCTGACTGGGAATCGAACCTCGACCAGTGCCTTTCCACTGAGCCACCAGCCAGGGTAGATTCATTCTTTTAAAAATACATTCTAACCATGGGGAATCTGACTTAGTAAGTCTGGATTGGGGCCCAAGCATATTTTTAAAATAAAATTTTTAAAATAAAATAAAAAATGTGAAATTCCTTAGGTGGTTCTGAGACACAGCTGAAGCTTGAAAACATTATCCTAAATTAATGATTCTCCAAACGTGGTCCCCAGATTTGCTAATCTGCATCAGCAACATCTGGGAAAGTGTTTGAAATGCAACTTCCAGATCCCCACCCATGCTGACTAAATTAGAACCTCCCTGGGAGAGAGACAGCACCCCACAGTTTAACAAGCCCTCCAGGTCATTCTGATTCATGTTAGTTGGAGACTAGCTATTTAATCCAAAAGTGAGGTCAAAATCATCTTCTTGTAATTACTAAAACAAAGCAACGCAACCCGACTTTTACCAGATCTTTTATAATTTCTATATTCGACACACAAATCAAAATAAATCGCAGGAATTTACTTCTCTATAGAAGGACCTAACACCTGCTACTGTAGCAATGTTCCTACAAGTGACCACTTTTGCCGCATTGACCTCAACTGCCAGCTCCTCCCCAGGTTACAGCAGAGGTCAGCAAGCTTTTGCTATAAACGCCCTGATGTCAGTGTCTTTGGCCCTGCAGCACATGTCGTTTCTGTGACGACCATTAACTCTGTCACTCACAATACATAAATGAATGGGTGTCACTGAACTCCAATAAAGCTTTATTTACAAACACCGGTGTCAAGCCAGAATTGGCCAAAAGGCTCGGGTTTGCTGAAATGATAGCAGGCTAGATGGGAAAGTAACAAAATGAAACATCATCTCTCACACATAAATGCATACTTCCGTTCTATATGGATGCTGCTTCCAGGTGAAGGACAGACTATAAGGAAAAGGAGAAAGAGAAAAAGCACTGTGTCCCATTTATTCACTTATCACTTTTTCTTACAAGTAAATATTAAGTAGGTTGCTACTACATGCCTGGAATCAAATAAATATCCAAGCCCTGAACCCATAAACCCAAGTTCAACAGGAAAAAAATGAACAAATAATTAGAAATAAATAAACAGTGTGGTGTGGTAAACCCAGACAATGGAACATTATTCAGCTAGTAAGTCATGAAAAGAGAATGGGAACACAAATGCAAATTACAAAATGAATGAAGTCAATCTGAAAAGACCACATACTATGTAATTCTAATACACAACATTCCAGAAAGGCAAAGCCATTATGGAGACATTAAAAAGATAAGTGGTTCCCTGGCTGGTGGCACAGTGGATAAGGTGTTGGCCTGTGGACCCAAAGGTCACTGGTTTGATTCCCCAGCCAGGGCAACATAACCAGGGTGTAAGCCAGGTCTCCAGCTGGGTCTGTGGCTGGAGGCAGGTGAAAGGCAACCATACATTGATTTCTCTTTCCTTCTCTGCCTCTCTCCTTTCCCCTCTCTCTGGAAATAGTAAATAAAAATCTTAAAAAAAAAAATAAAATAAAATAAGTGGTTGCCAGGGGTTAGCAGAGAGAGAAGGATGAATCAGAGAAGCACAGAGGATTTTTATTTTTATTTTTTTATCTTTTAAGAATGTTTTTTCATTTTGTAATTAATGTATTGTTGTTCTAATACATTTGTCCCATACTCCCCCACAGCTCTCCCCTGCCTGCACAGAAGAGTTTTAAAGCAGTGAAAACACTATGTAGGATACTATAATGGTGGATACACACATAATACATTTGTCCAAACCTGCAGAATGCACCCTAATGTAAACTATGGACTCTGGGTGACTATGTGGCAATGGAAGGTCCATCAGTTACAACAGATGTACCACTCAGGTGGGAGATGTTGATAGTTGGGAGGCTAGGCATATGGGAGGGCAGGGGGTACATGAGAAATGTCTGAACCATCCTCTCAATTTTAAAGCCTGAAAGTGCTTTAAAAAATGAAGTCCATTTTTTAAAAAATTTTATTGTTGTTGTATTACATCCATCCCCTTTTTGCTCCCCTCTGTCCCCCTCCCCCCACCCACCCATTCCCCCCAAAGTCAATCCCACCTGTTGTCCATGTCCATTTTTAAAATAATAAAAATTTTCTTCATGCAGGGAATGAGAAAGACCTCCAGTAGAACTATTAAGAACTATAAGTTGAAGGATCTTAGAATGTAAAAATAATGCCAGTGAGATATCTGATACTATGTTCTTGTCCTAATCCTGATGGTTCTATTCCAAAAAGTCACACAATCTGCCCATTAATTTACAGATCCCATCCAGCCCATGGTACCAGGATTAAGTGAACTAACTACCTAAGTAAGCCCACAGGGCTGAAGAAAGAAGCATGATCCAAAGAGGGTCCAAAGTCTGTAATAATAGTAATATTATTGACCCTAGATGGCATCCTATTTCACCCTATCATGGTCTCTCTCTTTGTAGGTGTCTTGGGATTACACCTTACATTCATGGAGGACAAGTCCTTATTTTATTTATCCCTGTAACTTTGAGAACTAATGCAGTATCTGGTACTTAGAAGGCACACAATAAATATTGTATAATAACATGAATTAATAAATTACCATTGAAAAGCTTCCAAAAACAAAAAAGAAACAATGCTTTAATACTGATCCCATTACTTCAGGAATGTAAAGGAGATGCCTGCCAGGCTCTGAAAAAGCTAATATTAGGTCTGCCTCTCCAGGAATGAAACTTGAGGAAGGAAGAGAAAAACATTCTGTGTAGAGAAAACAGTAGGTGAAGAGGTAAAAATCTCAAAATTTAACACAGTTAAGAAATAATAATAAGATCAACATAGCCATGGGGTAAAATGGTGAGAAAGGGAGGAAGACAGGCTTAGCAAATAAAGGGAAATCATACCTTGTAAGTCTCAGAAGTCAAGAGATTATCTGGATATGTGGCACCGTATTATATAATTTGGCAGTTGTCATCATCAAATACTTTTGTAACAAAGAAAGAAAGAAAGAAAGAAAGAAAGAAAGAAAGAAAGAAAGAAAGAAAGAAAGAAAGAAAGAAAGAAAGAAAGAAAGAAAGGAAGGAAGGAAGGAAGGAAGGAAGGAAGGGAGGAAGGAAGAAAGAAAGAGTCCCAATAGATCACTCAGGCTGTAGCATAGAGGACCAAATAGAAGAAAATTATAGGTGAATGCTTAACAAACCCAGTTAAAGATGGAAGAAATTTATTGAATCAAAATAGTGTTCAGTAGAATGGATAGGAGGAAAAGATTTGGGAGTCTTTCCTGAACTTGCATAGATGTTCTTTCCTATTTGGTGAAAAGAAAGAGTGAAAAAAGAGTCTCCCCAGCCTCAGTCAGGAGACTTTAAAACAGGTAAGATTCTTTCTTACCTGAATCTAGAAAGCCAACAGGAAGGCAAAAATAAACTCTATTCTGCTAAATTTCAGATATTTGGGAAATTAGCAGTAGTTTCAAATGTTCCTTTCATAGAGTAACATATAAAAAAAAAACATTTTGAAAACTTGAAAGCACAATGCAAACAAACTACTGATATTTTTAATAATAAACAAGATATGACACACTTGCAAAATATACTGCATTTTAAAACCAGAATAAGAGGTGAAAAGGGCACATGCTTCCAAGATTACCCCCTTTCATGTTTCAGAAATCCCTGCCTGCAGGAAGTCCAGTTCCTTTTTCTTACTAAGTACTTCCGAAAGGCAAAGAATCCCTGAGCAAAAATCTAGAAAAAAACTAGTATCTGGTCCTCCTAGCCACAAAGGTTTCCTTGATCCAATACAGGCCAGGGCAGACCTCTCAAGTTCAACCTCTTACTGGCTACTTCTAGTGAAACGATTCCAAAAATTGGCATGGGTATTTTAGTAGAAAAGTCTTTGCAAAGTCTTTACAAAATCAGGGATAGTGAACAATACAATTTACAGATACAGTCAGAAGGTCAAATTCAGTCTTCCTAATCCCATGGAATGCAGAGGTACCAATTTGAGACAAGAGGCAGGAGTGATAGTTAATAAAGGGAACACACTCCATAGGTCACAGAGCCCCACCATCTGGTTACAGTCAGTTAGTGAGTGAATGGAGAAAGTGATTCTATAGTATGTGATTTTTTTTTTTCATCCAGACTTAGATCAAGCTGTTTTCTGGTTTATTTAAGCCAAAAGAGATGCTTCATCGGAATATCCAGAATAAACCAGTTTTCTAAAAATAACATATTGGCTTCAAAAAGAGTTCACAGGCTACCAACAATAGCATATGTAAAATTAAGTGGTAAGATGATCAAATATTTCACTGGGCGGGGAGAGGGGGTAGATCCCAGGGTTTTCTAAGTTTTCTATAGGACAGGTACCAAGAATATTATAGTGGTTAAGTTTGAGTGGCAGGATTATGATTCAGCATTTTGGGGGGCATTTTGTGTATTTTCCAGGTTTTCTACCAAAGAAATATATTACTTCTGTAATTGAAAAGAAAATATAATTTAGCAAACAAAGAAAGTCTTCATGTGCTGACTTCCACCTCTCCTGCTACCTTCTTAGTTCAAGTTACCAATAGCTTCTCTGCTGTAGTATCTTTCCCTCTTAGCCCTACAGTGCAGTCTCCATTTAGCTACCATAATGCTCCTTGAATATTTAAAATTCTCCAGTGGGTTCAAAGTACTTTAAAAAGTCTGCCTCTGAAAGACCCGTTGACCTGGTCCTGATCTATACCTCTAATATTCTCTCTTAACTTCCCCCCTCTCCCCACATTGGTCCCTAAATCTTCTCCTGTCCACCACCACACTTTTCCCTCACTCTCACCCGAGCCCCAACACCTTTTCCTGTTTTGGCTCCATACACTACATCATCTGTAAAACAAACCAAGCAACTATGGACTACATGTCATCCATTGTCATCCCAGATCAAACATTGCATCTTTAGAGAGGGCTTCCCCGAGTTCCCCACCGAAAGTCACACTCAGATCATTTCTCTGTCTGCTCTTCACATCACTTACAACCATCTGATATTATTTAGTGTCTCTGTGAGACCAGCACCCTTTACCACAATACCGTAATTAATATAAGCCCCTTGAGACCAGGAACCTTATCTATGTTGTTCAAACGTCTATCTTTAAATATCCCAACAGTGCTCATCATGTAGGTGCTCGATGAACATTCGGTAAGGAAGGAGGGGGAGGGAAAAAGTTACCAACTGGAAAGATTTAATGTGAACATTGCCTTCAAGTGTATTTTATGATGTGCCTAAGGAAGTTATTAAGACTGTGTGTTTTCTTTCTCAGCATGTCACGTCATCACCATGGCCAGTGTGTATGATATACCCAAGTAAAAGCAGAAAGTGGGGATTGAGTTAGGATTGTTCCTTTCCATGATTTTATTGGGCGGACTTCTTGGAACAGAAGGTCTCTAAGAGGGTCATCAGGTTAACTCTGCAATGACTTACAACTTTTTTAAAAGTGCTATGACCAAAACATATAACTATAAGAAACTTAAAGATGCAGGAGGAGGAAGTGGGAAGTAGAGAGTGATTTGTCCCAAGAAAAGCAGATATTCAGATTTCAACTAGACTTGCACTTTGGTAAAGAAATCAGTCATGGCCTGCCTTTGTCCCTCCCATTCCACAGAAAACAATGTCACAGAGAAATAATACCATCCTTACTTTCATTATCTTCAAAACGCAGAAGTTATCTGTATTCATGAGATGAATTCCTAGCACTGACAATCTGAAAGTGGCTGCCTAGGTTAAAAGTTAATTATGACCTTGATGAAGGCACAGAATACTAGGAATTTTGGAAATGATTATATCAACCCTAGAACATGTTGCATATTTCTGGCTTCTTTCCTAGCCTACAGTTAAAATTTGAGTATTTCTAGTTCTGTATAGGTACAATTATCCTATTGCTAAATCCAAAGTTAGAAGTCACCTTAAATAATGGAAAATTAATTTTTAAATCCAAAGCAAACAATGACAAGGACTTATAACTTTCACGCTATATAAAGATAGTTTATTGATTTCTTTTAGACTGTTACAAAAAAAAAACTGATGTGGGAGTAGCTGAGAAAGTTCTATATTTTATTATTATTAAAATAAAAACATCACTGATATGATTCTATTGAAAATATCAATACTTAGACTATATTGTGGCAATGAACAAATTACAGCTGAACTGTGATCTAACCCTAAACACTAGTTAAGTCTATATCAAAGAGGGTGATGGAGATAAAGGAAAAAGACTTAAATTCTGGTACTATTTGCTTATTAAAGGAAAAATAAAAATCATTATATATATATATATATATATATATATATATATATATATATATTTGACTTTACTCATTATTTTTAGAAAGACAGGAAGGGGGAGAGGCAGAAAGGAAGAGAAACATCAATGTTTCCCCAGATGGGGACCTGGCTGGAGACCTGGGTATGTGCCCTGACTGGGAATTGAACTGGCAACACTCAGGTTCGCAGGCTGGTGCTCAATCCACTGAGCCACACCCGCCAGGGCTAAAATTCATTATATTTCAAGTGTCCACTTCACAGACAAAACCAGTCTAAGGGAATGTGTAAAGTGCCACTTTTCCTCTCTGACATGGAAGAGATAAGGATAATGCATAGTGAGGTTGGAAAGGGTTAGGGACAGAAACATAGGGTACAATGTCTCTACCACTATTCTCACCCCTTAGATGAGACTATTTGGATGAGAAAGTAGAGAAAGAGAACAGTCTACCCACTCCTCAGCATCCAAAAGGTAGGAGTGACTTTGTTTTTACCCCTTTCTCTTCTCCCACCTGATTATTAAGGCACTAACTATCCTAGGAGACTGCTGCCTGCAGTTCTCAGCATCAGGACGCATTTGAAGTTTAACTAGATCACTGTTGTAAGAAGGTGACGGCAAGCACCTCCCAGAAGACAGTCTACGGAATGAGACCACCCTGAACAAGTAGAGACACATTTTGGAAGTCCATTTTTCTTAGAAAATGCTGGCTCATTGGGAGCGTCTGGAAAGGATGCTTTTTACGTTAACTACACAGAGGAACACCTGGGTTGGGACCAGGGTGCGGTCAGCCAGTAGGAACAGGTAAAGGTCAGAAGCCAGACTATCAACATCAGAGAACCCTGGGCAGTTTTGGACTTGCCACAGGTGGGCAGAAAGCACAGAATTTGAGATGCTGCAAATTTGCAGAGCTGAATTTTTTTTTTTTGTCATAAAGTAATAATCTTTTTTTTGAAAAGTCATTTATAGGTATTTATAGGCAAGTTGATTTCCACTTTAAGACAAATGAAGATAGGCGTGTCATAAAAATAGCATGCAATCAAAACCATTCCCTTGTGGTTTCTTTTTGTTTTAACAGTGTCTGTAGTATCTGTAAGTACAGTATTTGCTAATCCAACTACTATATGATTACAGTCAAAGAATGACTATCCAGGGGTGCTGCTTGCATCATTTATACTCTCTGATCAGGAACTCTTCTTTCTTGCTAACCAGTTAACACTACTCAGCCACACTGAGACTGCAACCCTGTTCTGTCTCTGACAAGGGTGATCAGATCACCTATAAGTTTCTATGATCTGTACCCATCCTGATCCTTTTCCTTTATGCAGACAGTCAGCAAGAACTAAGGTTTACGCAAAATCGATGGAAAAATACAGTATTTCCTAGTTGTAGAAAAGGAAATAAACCTACAAAATTAACAGCAGAAGAAATAAAATCATAAACCTTTTCATAAAAATATTAGAGCTCAGTATGTTAGATTTCTGATTACTTCTATCCCAAAGCAGATTGCCATATCTTATTTAAAATGTAGCAAATATGTCACAATTTTTTTTTACTCTGTCAGAAAAGGAAGGAAGGAATGGATTTCTCCAAGCTTTTGGGCCAGTAATGAGACTTTAAAGAACTTTTTCTTTATGTAGAAGGCCTACTGGACTTCCAGTCCTTACAGAATAAACTACAAATAGAAATTCTAACCCTTACACAAGCTTGATCCTTCACCCTTTTTCATTAGAGGCTGTTCATTTGGTCATAGTTAAATGGGCCAACAAGAGAATGTATCACACACACTAAATTACATTCCAAAGGAGGCTTTCAAAGTAATAATCCATCCAGAAATCCCAACTTCTTTCCCGTCAAATATTTACCACTCAGCAGTAAGTATTTTCTTGTCTCTTTTCTTCCTCCTTAGCACTGCATAATTCGTAATTCTGTTTTAGGTTTGGTAGGAAAAAATTATTTACTGTTTTACAGAAATAACATAGCTACTGTTTTAAACAAATTGTTACTAATAAGTTTATGTTTAGATTAAGCAGGAAATAAATCTACTATCAGATTAGAAAGATTTTTTTCTGCCCCATTTGATCACAATTGCTAAATGTAGGCAACACTTGTAAACCTACTACTGCTTATTAATTTGGGAATCTGCCTTGAAAAGTGATCCTTTCACAATTTCCAGCCAAATGAATAACAATTAAAAATGTAGCAATTATTTCATGACATTTTAGATAGGTTTTCCTTGGTAGCATAGAGTTAAATCCATTTATTTGTAAGCCCTGAGTTTATGTTCCAAAAACTTCCTCTCTCTCATTATTTTTTCTTTTACAGGAAGAGCCACCTGAATGCGTTGCCTTGACAGTTAATATTAATATAATATAATGTTAATATGAAACCACAACGCTACATTTTGAATATGTTTCTTTACTTTTGAACAGATGTCTCTAGGGGTCCTGCTTAACACCCGAAGAGTACGAGGGGTGTTCATTTTTACTCTTCTTGACATCTGTGGGCTCCTACTTACCTCAGAAGTAAACCCTGAACACTTGTTCTTACAAACAGCCAGATAACTATAGCATCAATATTTCCTTTCTAGTCAGTGCAACTTCAATGCTGATCAAGATTGATGCTGAATTTTATTATTATAAATTATTCTTTGTTGGCTGTAACTGAAATCATACTCATTTTGAACCAATTATGATATCTGTCTGCCTGTATGACATGAAGTACCTTTTTCCAAAATATGGCAGGAATCTTTTTAAAAATACTTTTAACTTCATCTTGCAAAAAGGGACCTCAATTTTACCAAGCTGGACCAAAACAGGGTCAAGAATAGAGGAGGTAAGAAAGAGCACCAATGCTTATTTTTAACTTCAACCTGAAAGGATTTTTGAAATCATATAAAAAGTCCGTTTATGCAGCCTGCGTTAACAACAAACTTGTAAAGTGAGAGCAAGGCTAACAGTTGAAAGACCTTCCCCATCTGTGGATTTCAAAGCTAGCAAATGCGTTGCAAAGAGAAAAGCACTCAAAGGTGCTCTCCTTACCGGAGGTGAAAGCAATGCACCAGCTTCGTGACCACCGTGACCATCTTTCCCAGGGCAAGCGCAGGGAATGCCAGGGTGTCCAGAAGGGAAGAACGAAACGATGGTTTGAGCTGCTGCAAGAACCTTCCCCGGGCACTTTCTTCCGTGACACACCTCTCTGACTCCGAACTTGCATTCAAACGCCCATCACGGCTAACCACAAGCCCGTCATTTCTGCTCAACGATCCAGCAGCTGCTTGAAAGCGCTGGGCTGAAGCGTGCGCGCGAGGAGGCTGAGTCCAGCGCGGAGCAGGCTGAGTCCAGCGCGGAGCAGGCGAACGGGCTGGGGCTGGCGGACTCTGGGGCAGCCCCGCTGCGGCAGGGCTGCAGCTGAGGATAGATGCTCAAGCCAAGCCTTATTGGGCGAAAACGATTGGCTTTCCAGGAACAGTACCATCAGCTGCGGCTGCATCCCTGACGCTTCCCCACACCTAGCGCAAGCCTCGCGGAAGCTTAGCGCAAACCCAGCCAAAGCTTGCTCGCAGCTTCCTGACCACCGACAGCGGCCTCAGCTACTGAGCATGCTCGGCTTTCTGCGGCTTCGCGGGGCCTTTCCACAGGGAACCGTGACTTCTCTTCGGATTTGAGACAGGAAGAATGGAGAAGTGGGCAGAGTGTGAGATAGAGAGAGAGATGAGAGAGAGAGAGAGAGAGAGAGAGAGAGAGAGAGAGAGAGAGAGAGAGAGAGAATGAGAATGACACATCGCATTGCTCTTAGTAAATATTTTTGATGGCTAGGTTTATTAATAGTCTTTAACTCTCTCTCTCTGCACAATTGAGTTGCCTCTGGGGTCAAGTGTGTGGTGTAGGCAGTGAAAGGCGCTTAATTCTAGCAAAAGACTGTCGCTCAAGGATTCGGTAGGGAATTGCCTATATTTGAAAAGTCGAGGCAATGCCTCACGAATTAGTTGATCTCCGCGCATTATACCTGTAGACAATGACTTTCTCAAATAAAACAAGTATTTTGTAAAGTGACTGTGCAATTTTTTAAATTTAAATGATAATGATCTCTATGATAACATGCATTTGAAATGTCGATCTTTCAGATGGCCAGGCCAGTGAGAGCAGAGAATGTTGCTAATTCATCACTAGAGACCCACATCCTTTCCCAAAACGTCAGGTGCTCCATAGATGCTGTATGAGAATATATCATAAGTTTGTTAGATGATTTGTAAAAGGCACTCACAGGAAGGCTGGAGTTTTAAGTTCAATTTAGCTTAAATTCTGACTCTTGGGCTTCTCAGTTTTGTCTTTGAGGCTGGCCAAGTGTTTGGAAATCGGAATGCACTTGTTTTTTGTCCTGTGAGTGTCTAGTACATAAGCAGATTAGCTTTTAAATTTTTGTGTTGTTATTGTTGAGTGTGTCCCCTATTCTTTTCTTTCCACCCCTCTAAGATGTTCTTTGCCAAGTTGAGCTAAATCCAGACCATGTTCTTTCTGCTTCTGCTGAAGCCAGGGACATGGACTTTTCACGGTTTGCAAATAACAAAATTATTTCATTTGGAAACAATCTCACCAGTCATTTCTGCCAAATCTCTGGAAGGTGAACCTAAGGGGCTTTCATGGCTGAAATGGAGCTATAGCTTGAAAGAAGGACCTGCAATAGTCTAAACAGAAAACATGGGTGAGTTGGGAGTTAGGTGTCTCATGAATCCTAACCAGGTGCTGCCTTGGCCCATTGATCCAATCCCTTTGGCAGGGAAAGTTCTTGCTCTTCCTCTCCTTCCACCTTGCTCCATTCTCTAACTACCTTGTACCTTCTCTTTAAAACTCAGATGCTACCTGCCTGCCTCCAGAGACCAGACCCCTTCCAGGCTGTCCTCCACTGTGCTGGCGCCAGAGCCTACTTATATCATCACATTTTTCTGGATTGTCTTTAGCTAAATTGTGCCCCACCTACCACCAGCCTTAAATTCCTTCCGGCTGAGACAATGCTGGCTGTTCGCCTTCTATCTCAGTGTATCCATCTGCACAATTGCTGCTTTCCCTGTGTTTCCAGGTTAGACTGAGGCACAGGAGAGAGTCCCTCTTTCTAACTGTGGTGACCAGTAAGAAGACTAGAGGAGGTACTTTAGGGACATTTCCTAAAGAAAGTGATTCCAGGAGAAAAAATAATTTCTGTCAATGTAACCAAGTCAAAGATTTCATAATGTGAAAGGAGGATGCAGAACCTGTTGTGCTGACTTGATAGATACTGTTGATGGTCTTTAATCCCTGTTCTCTATCCTGAATAGAAACAGAATAGAAGTGGAGGCGTATCTGCCCTTGCCATGGGCCCTTGAGGCCTCCTCATTTTATGTTACAGCAGAGATTTCTTACATCATCTTCCTCATTCAGTTCCTGTTTTGTTTTTTTAAAAATTTATTCCTGTTCAGTATAGTGTTGCAGTGACTCTGGTTCTCAAAGGTCACCCAAAGTGTCCTAATCACCAAAGACAAAAGTTTCTCGTCTTCATGACTGAATCATAGCTATCACTTCTTTGGCACCTTATTCTCTGCCAAGTAGAACTAAATGCATTTTAAAAATCACATTGAATCATCACAAGAGTTATCTTCTATAGCATTTCCCACAATGTTACATTTCGAATTTACAGTATAAAACAATATGTTTGCTGATGTCAAAGGAAAAGAGGCCGAAAGCAATAATTGGTCATGAATAAGGACCAAAATTATATGATCTCTAGTGATGAAACCAAGGCTTTGAGAGTCAAAGATAACATAGCTATCAGGTGGAGTCCGCTGTGAAATTCACGCGGCCAAAGTTCGTCAGCACTTCAGCAATCTTGATTATAGCCTCATCCTTCAGCAGCACCTGCCCGAGGGAGGCATGGCTCATTAAGGCTGGAGGTGGCGGTCAGGTACCAGCCAGCCTGACGCCAAAGCCTGAGTGAGCTTCAACTGCCTCAATGTCCACTCCTCCTCTGCAAAAGTCTTTCCTCTTCCGAACTCTCTGACATTATACCCTTCTGATTCTATGTCTTTCCTGTGTGTTTTTGAAAATTAAGGTTTATAACCTATCCATTTATTCATTTTTGGTTACTTCTTTTGTTATCAGTTCTTGTGATTTTGCTGCTTTAGCTGTCCAGCTAGTCACCTATTTTAATCTCTTACTCTTCAATTCTTTTTCTATACTGTCCCTGAAAGTCTTTTCATAAAGTTTCTTTTTTTTTTTAAAGATTTTATTCACTATTTTTAGAGAGAAGGGCAGGGTGAGAGGAAGAAAAAGAGAGAAACATCAATGTGTGGTTGCCTTTCACCTGCCTCCAGCTATGGACCTGGCTGGAGACCTGGCCTGCAACCCGGTTAGGTGCCCTGGCTGGGAATCGAACCAACGACCTTTAGGTTCACAGGCTGGTGCCTTTCCACTGAGCCACCAGCCAGGGCCCAGTTTCTTTATCATTATTGTGAACATTGTTGGTTGCATTGGCAGAGTTCTCTCAAAGTTCTCCTAACAGATCCCACATTATAATTATTTATCCATTTATTTCCCAAATAGTCCAGCTGCTCAAGGGGAAGTTGTCTGGTCTGATTAGTCTAATGGTAATGCCACACCTTTTACCATCCATCACTTAAGGAATGGGGATGTGACACAATTTTAATTCACAAAGAGGACAGGCAAGTTGGCAACAGGCTTCAGGGAGAGAAGATTGAAAATCTACTAATGTCTCATTTTGAAACAAGTAAGCATGCAGCCCTTCCTGCTACTGAGAACACCTTTTCAATTTGAAAAGATCAGCCTTGTAATGAAGCTAGCGTTTTTTGTTTTTGTTGTTTGTTTGTGATGAGTTTTAGTTACGTTTTCCTTTATTAAAAATAAAAGAAGGGAGAAAAATAGTTTTGCATTCAATATTAATATAACTTTCAACTGGCTATGACTACACCATAAACATTATAGCAAAACTTTCTACAGAACTAAATACAGAGCATTTCATATTCTTCCAAATAAGTCCACATAATTAAGAAAGTGTTTTTTCAAATGCAATAGAATTATCTTGTTTACTCGGCGGTATTTACATGCCTTTCATGAAGAGCTATTTGGCAGCAAATGTAGCTGTTCTTTCAATAAGCATACTCAAATATTTCTTCAGAGTCTAAACTTCTGCAAAGAGGGAAAACAGTCAAACCAATTTTGCCCCTGGAAAGATATTACCAAAATTTTTGTTGATCTAGAGACAAAATATTGGAGAAAATAGAATCTTACCAAAAGCAAGTTGTAAATGTACTTCCACTGAAACTTATCCTACAGATTTAATAAACCAGTACAAATTAATGCATTCGGAGAAAAGAAAAGAAAAAAAAAACCTCTTGTCTCAAAATATTTTGAAATAAAGAAACTGATGATTGTTTACATAGTGACAACCCTGGGTAATCTCCCCTTGGGTAGAAATCCAAATGAAAGACTTAACACCATAAATTGTGTTCGTCATAGGAATCCCTACATATTCAAAACTCAAAACAAGCTGGCTGCATATCTAGCTGGTAGGTATTACTATCCACTGTCCATTCATTACCGAGTTAAATCTGGTGGTGTTCACACCTTACAGAGATTGTATTTTAACTATGTTGGTTAAAATACATGGAAAATACTTTAACAGTTGAATTGTTTTTTGTATAACAGCTTTTGGGCTTGCACTTGAGTGTCAAGTGCATTCCTGTCGATACCCAGGGATTAGTCTAGTGGTTCAAAGCCAGTCTCTGCAGTCAGGCTGCTGGGGTTTGAACCCTGGGATTGGCCACTATTCATACCTAAGTGACTTGAAACACATAATCTTCATTCTCTGGGCTTCAGTTTCCTTATAAAATGAGGGCATTAATGGTACCTATTACAGTTGTTGAGAGCATTATATGAATAAGTATAGAAAGTGTTTAGAACAGTTCATGACACATAGGAAGTACTCAGTAGTTATAAGCTCTAATTCTACTATAAGCTCAGAGAATTGTTAACGCAAAATGAAGCTGATAAACAGTGAAAAGGAAAAGGTTGGGTCTCCTGCTGGGGCCCTTGATATTGCAGGGATCTGGGGAAGGAACACAACATTGATGTATTTTCATTTTGAAAAGTGAAGACTAGAGATGGAGATCCTTGGAAAATATCATTAAGTTAAAAGGAATATGAGCTAATAAAATTTGTTTAAAATCACTTTTTAAAATTGTATTTTAATGATGATACTGTGATAGTCGTCCTAATTTTCCACCTTTGTTGCCTTCTCCCAGCAGCCCCCACTCCCTCAGGCAACCCCCACACCATTGTTCATGTCCATGGGCCATGCATATAAGTTCTTTGGCTGCTTCATTTCCTATATTATCCTTTATATCCCAGTGGCTGTTCTGTAACTATTTTTATTGCTTTTTTTAAAAATATTTTTTTATTTATTTTTAGAGAGAGGGAAGGAAGGAAGAAAGAGGGAGAGAAACATCAATATGTGGTTGCCTCTCACATGCCCCCAAGAGGGGACCTAGCCTGCAACCCAGGCATGTGCCTTGGCTGGGAATTGAACTGCAACCCTTTGGTTCCACTGAGCCACATCATCCAGGTCGCTTTTTGTACTTCTTCATCCTTTTACGTCTTCCCCTATTCCCCCACATCCTGCTGCCATCCGACAACCATCAAAACACTTTTTGTATCTGTGATTCTGTCTCTGCTCTTCTTGTTTGCTTAGTTTGTTTTTTAGATTAAATTGTTGATAGATATGTATTGCCATTTTCTTGTTCATAGTTTTGATCTTTTTCTTGAATAACTGCCTTTTACATTTCATATAATAATGGCTTGGTGATGATGAATTCCTTTAGTTTCTTGTTGGCTGGGAAGCTCTTTAACTGCCCTTCGGTTCTAAATGATAGCTTTGCTGGGTAGAGCAGTCTTGGCTATAGGTCCCTGCTTTCCATGACTTTGAGTATTTCTTGCCAATCCCTCCTAGCCTGCAAAGTTTCTTTTGAGAAATCAGCTGACAGTCTTACGGGAACTCCCCTGTAGGTAGCTAACTTTTTTTTTTCCCTTGCTTCTTTTCAGATTCTCTCTTTATCTTTCCCCTTTGGCATTTTAATTATGATGTGTCTTGGAGTTGGCCTCTTTGCATTCATCTTGTTTGGGACTCTCTGTACTTGCATGTCTACTTCCTTCTCCAGATTAGGGAAGTTTTTTCATTATTTTTCAGATAGATTTTCAATTTTTTGTTCTTTCTCTTCTCCTTCTGGCACCTCTATGATGTGAATGTTGGAATGCTTGAAGTTATCCCAGAGGTTGCTTCCACTAACCTCATTTTTGGGGATTCTTTTTTCTTCTTGTTCTGATTCATTGTTTTTTGCTTCCTTATGTTCCAAATCATTCATTTGATTCTCAGCTCCATCCACTCTACTGTTGTTTCCCTATAAATTGTTCTTTATTTTAATTAGCATATCCTTAGTTTCTGACTGGATCTTTTTTATGCTGTTCAAGTCTTCATTAAGTTACTTGAGCATCCTTATCACCAGAGTTTTGAACTCTGCATTTGATAGATTATTTATCTCCCTTTTGTTTAGTTCTTTTTCTGGAGTTTTGATCTGTTATTTCATTTGGACCATATTTCTTCATCTTCTTGTTTTAGCAGTCTCCGTCTGTTTTTATGTATTAGGTAGAGCTGCTATGACTTCCTGTTTTAGTAGTGTGACCTAATATAGTAAGTATCCTGTAGGGTCCAATGGCACAGCCTCCCCTATCACCGAAGCTAGGTACTTAAGAAAGCGCCCTTTGTGTGGGCTAGGTGCACCCTTCTGTCATAGTTGAGTTGGTTGCTGTAGGCAGGACAGTGGGAGAGATTTACCCAGGCCAGTCAGCTGCAAGGACTGGCTGTGACCACTGATCACCAACCACCACTCTCAGTGGAGGATCAGCTGTGCAGGAGCAGGGTGGTGGTGCTCCAACATGGTCTGTAGCTGTCCACTGGGTGAGCAGTCTCTGAGGTTACCTGGGTAGTACAGGTCAAGGTCAGCTCCAACCTATGTTTTGCCTGGAGCCACCCTACATGAGCTATAAAGCAATCTGGTATGGATGCTACTTGTGCTGAGCTTAGAGGTTCCCAGTCAAAATCAAGCTGTGAATCTAGGCTGGCTATTGCTAGTGCCATGTATGGAACCACTTAGCAAGAGGTACAGGGGCAGGGGGTTCACTGAGGCTGACTGTTGAGAGGATTTAGGAAGTTGTAAAGCAGGAGCCAAGACCAGCCATTCATATGGTAAAGCCTTTGTTAACATCTTGGGTAAACTCATAAATTGGGTAGGACAGAGTCTCAGGGAATCTCTAAGGTAGGACAAACAGTTTAGCCAGGTTGATGGCATCTCAGACATAGCACCCACCTCCTGGCTCTATGGTTTTGTGGGGGAGGGTTCAGGAAAGGGACCATAGCCTCTGCCCACCTTTCTGTCTGGGAGAAAGCTGTCTCCCAGCCCCTGCCTTGATGCCAGGCACTTCAATTCCTCCTTGTATGCCACTGGTGCCTTTCAAGCTGCTACCCCGGTGCTGGAGTTGGAGGGAGTTAGTCCGAGCTAAGTCCATATGTGAGTTCTTAAAGAGGAATTGTCAGAAGTTCCTCCCACCAACTCAATCCCTACTGGTTTTTGCAGCCAAAAGTTATGGGGACTTATCTTCCTGGCACTGGGACCCTTAGTTGGGGTAGGGGAGGGGTTGGTATGGGGCTGGGACTCCTCATTTCTGAGATATTCCTCCCAAATTTTTATCCCCCATGTGTGGGTGTGGGACCTGCCCACTCCACATCTCTGCCTCTTCTACCAGTCTGGATAGATTTTATTTATTATTTTCAGAGAGAGGGGAAGGGAGAGAGGGAGAGAGACATCAACGTATAATTGCCTTTTACCTGCCTCCAGCTATGGACCTGGCTGGAGACTCGGCTTGCAACCTGGTTGTGTGCCCTGGCTGGGAATCAAACCAGCGACCTTTGGGTTCACAGGCCAGTGCCTTATCCACTGTGCCACCAGCCAGGGCTTGGATGTGGATTTTTTAATTCTGTGTTTGTCAGATATACATTCAACTCAATTTCTGATGGTTCTGAGTGATGGTTGTTCTACAGTCTAGTTGCAATTTTGACGTGGTTGTGAGAGGAGGCAAGCTGTGTTTACCTAGGCCATCATCTTGACCAGAAGTCCTGAAGTCACTTTAAATTGGGTTTTCCTTGCTGTCAAGTCTCCTGAGATAAACTTTTAAACTTTTCTATTCAGAATGCTAAAATGATTAAGAATTAAGTACATTTCTTAGCACAATCTCTGGGAACTTTCCCCTACCTCCTTCTTGTGTGTATCTTTATGTTCATCATATTCTGTTATGCAGTTTACATTCTAGTCCTGTTGGGCTTCTTGCTCCAACCATGTCATTTGCTATGCCACAACCCAGCCCGTCATTGTCCTTTATTTCTCCTACCAAACTCCAACTCTTCCTTCAGGGTCCAGATTAAAAGATACTTTCTCTGAAGTGTATTTGCAGAATCAAGATTTCTGTCTATATTTTCATACATGTTGCTTGTCTGTGTGTAAGTCTGAGTCCTTCAAGAAATAGAACTAAGAAGGAATGAGATGTGCAACATATTCACTAGAGGAAATACCTGAAAAAAAAAAAAAAAAAAAAAAAAAAGGAAGGGATCCAAGGGAGGTTAGATGAGCCATAAGACCATAAGGCTCCCCAACCCCCTTTCCCCCCAGAAAACCAGATGAGTAAAGGAGAGAAATCTGGGTGCAGTACCATTCTAAGAAAAGTTTAGTACGGTCTCAAGCCAAAGTCTTCTGTCACAAAAATGTGGCTTCTCCCAGAAATGGCCTGCCTTGGTATCACCATCACTCTTAGTAGTAGGCTGAGAGCAGCCCATAGGAAGAGTGGCTTCAGTGTAAAAGCTGTGGTGACTGTCAGAGCTGGGCAGCAGGGTCTGTCAGTTGAACTCCCTGCAACTGGAGTGTTGGGAAGGTGCTTTTTCATGGTTGCCACACACCTTATTTATCATTCATTTGGCCTTATCCGAATTTCTATTTTTAGATACATATAAAAATATTCCTTACTGGATTATAAACTCCTTAAAAGCAGGAATTGGGTTTCCTCTTTATGTCCCACTGTATGTTTCACATTGTAGGATCCAAGTGGAGTGTTGCTGTCTTACTTAACTAAAATCTGGAATGTATTGCCTCAAAGTTCTATATTAGTAATTTTTTACAAAAGTAATAGAGATAATGCCCCTCTAAAATTCATGAGTACTCACTTCCAGAAGATGTAAAATACTATTCCATGATGGATATTTTAAAGAAAGAATTAATTCTCACTCACCTGGCTACTGAAGTCCTGTGCCTGCAAACAGAAGGTCTGTACTAAACTCAGTATCCTTGAGGCAGTGATGTTGAGCATTAATTACTTAAGAACCCATTTTTCACAAGCATAATACCCAAGGCCAAGGGAGTGTTGAACTTTTAGATTAAATTTATAATTCACTCATTTCTTAACTAGGAAAATAATTTTCTTTGGCATGATACACTCTGTACTGTTTCCTCAAAAAAAAGAAAAAGAAAAAAAAAAAAGCTTTAGGTGACATGTGAATGGATCTTTCTGGTACATTGTTCAGAAAAAAAATAAGAATAGTAATGATTCCCTAATGAATAAAAGGCAATTATAAAAATCTGTGATTATTTAAGGTATAATACATTATAGGCAATGAAGGAAAACATAGGTATTTTGGCATATAATGAAACTCCACATGTTCTATGTACCATTGTTAATTTAGGGTCAATCTATTTATTTATGTTTAAGATAAAATAAAAGTGCTTATAAGTCAGGGTCCAATAAGGAGACAGAAACCCCACAGTAGTAAACCCACCTTTGAGAGTGTGCCTGTGAGTTGACTGATATGGTGCTGGCCCGTGGGCCTGCAAAACTCAGCTAGAATATGCTGCCTGGAGATGGGGGGCTGCCACTAAACTCCCCCAGAGAGCCAGCTAAAGTGACCACAGCACTTCACCTGCAAACTGCCTTGGGAAGCACTGCCACACTGACTCCTGGAAAGTGTATTGTGGCCCTTTTGAATCTCATTGCAAAGACTTCCATGGGCTGCTGCTGAAAATCACTGGAATCACTAAAAGTGAGTTCCACCGGATGTCCTGCATGCTAGCCCTACAGGGGCAAGAATGTTGGAAAGCACACCAGAACCTGGGAGAGACATACCTACCACCAGCAGTGTCCCTCCAGCACCCTCTACTGCCAAAGCATAACATCATGACAGCTGGCAACAGACAACTGTTTCCCTATCCCAAACAAGCAGTGAAGGATGGATTTGGAGCTGAGAGGCAATAAATTGATAACTGACTGGCACAGTGTTTTTGTAAAAAGTTATTACTTTATATTGAAATCATCTTTTCACTCATTTATCTCTTCCATGAGCAGCTGATATGAGTTTCAAGAGTAAAAACAATCTTTATATTTTATGTGCAGCATAGTGCCTGGCACATATTCTATGTTTAATAAACACCTATAAAAATGTGGTACTGCACATATAAACATAGCATTTGATACTAAAAAACTCACTTGGTCTGACAAACAGGTGTGCCCAAATTTAGTTGACATGAAAGAAAACTATTATTTTCATTATTTGCACAAAGAATAAAAGTTGCAGTAGTGGTTACTAACACATTGTACATCTGTAGAGTCACTGTTTTCTAAAAGTAGAATTTATGGAGCCTCTTGACATTTTAACTGGGGTTATTGACTAGAAATACTTGATGAATCACTGGGTTGGTTCACTAGGAATCACCCTCTATTTTTGATAGATAGAACATTCTACTCAGAAATTTAAATTTACTTAAAAATCAGAACAGCAGAGAGATCCAGAATGGCAGAGGAGAAAATGGAGCTATACCAATCTCCTCTCAAAACCAAACTGGAATTAAAACTTAATTGTGGAAAAATCATCCAGAATAACCAACTGAATATTAGCTGGAGAGAAGCCTTTTAATCACAGACAGAATAGAAGAAATCACTTCTCTATGTGTGACTGGTAGGAAGACTTGAAAAGGATGGCTGGCCTTTCACAGACAGCAGCTGAAGGGACAATGAAACATCTCAGTGGCCAAGGATTCCCCTTACAAATGGTGAGCTCTAAACCCACAGCTGGGCTTCCCAGCCTACAACAACAAAGCTGAGAGTAAAACAGCATTCAGCTGTGAAAAGCTGGCAGTTTTTTGTTTGTTTGTTTGTTTGTTTTTGCCAGCTTGAGAGACAGCTGGAGTCACATAGCGTTCTTAAAGGAACCACACACAAAAATACACTGGCACCCACTTATGCCAGGCTCCAGCACAGGGAGGGCAAAATGGACTAAAGATACTTAAGGAGAGTTTGGGGTGGTAGCTTTAAGGAGAGAATTAAGAGAGCAGGTGACAGAGTCCTACTGCTGACTTATCTCCCATAATGGAGGCAGAGCACTCCCCTCCAAGCGGCATCAGCCTGAGGGGAAGTAATAGCCTCACCCACAGGAATTAATCTGCCCTACCCAGCTATGCATAAACCTGACAGGCATCACAGATTGATTGGATTAACAACTGAAGGAGACAGACAAAGACAGTGGATCTCTGATGGGCTCAAAAAGGATGCCTCGCTTCAGACTGGGACATGATCTGACATCAAAAGGGGCAGATACAAGAAATAAAGTAAATGTACCTCTCCAACAGTATACAAGACATGGTGGGCAGAGCGGTTCCCAGTCATCTAGATTGAGGGAAGGAACTATCAATGAGCAACACAACAACAACAAAAACCCAAGTACAGCCAGGAAGTTGAAATAAATGGCATAAAGGGCATCCAAGAGCATCAAGTTTAGGAGATCAAGGAGACTGTACCACTGAATCCCACAAGTCTCCTAAAAGTAAAGTCATACCATGAAGATAAATCAAAGCAGGTCAATCTAAGAAGCAGAAACAAACAAAAAGAGCCACCTAAACTGGGGAGACAAAGAAACAACCCTGTATCAAAAGGAAAGGAGGAATCCCCAAAAAGACTGCTGCATGAAATAGAGGCAAGCAAACTATCAGACATGGAATTCAAAATAATGATTATACAGAAGTTCCATGAGCTCAGGGAGCTCAAAGAAAACTACAAACAACTCCAGGAAAACTATAAAAAACTCCAGGGAAGCTAGGGAAGCTACCAGGAGCTTACCGAGAACTACACCAGCATTAACAAGGACATAGAAACCATCAATAAGAGCCAGGAGGACGTGAACAATACAATTTATGAATTGAAGAACAAAATAGAGGGAATCAAAAGCAGGCCAGACAAAGCAGAGGATCAGATCAGCAAGCTGGAAAATGACATAGAAACAAATTCCCAGAAAGTGCAATAAAATGAAAAATGACTTAAAAAGCATGAAGGGGTTTTAAGAGAGCTGCAGGACAACATGAAATATAGTAATATCTATATTACTACACTTCTGTACTTTCCAGTGAAGATGAACCAAAAGAGGCCCACTCCAAGACACATCATAATGAAAATGGCAGATTTCAAAGACCAAGAGACATACGTAAAAGCATCAAGAAAGATACAGCTAATGACATACAAGGGACCTCCAATAAGACTAACAGCTAATTTCTTAACAGAAACACTACAAGCCAGAAGGGAATAGCAAAAAATATTCCAAGCAATGAAAAACAAAGGCCTGCAACCAGGACTATTTTACGCAGCAAAGCTCTCATTAAAAATGAAAGGTAGAATAATGAGCTTCCCAGACAAAAGAAGGCTAAAAGAATACATCACCACCAAACCAGCATTGCAAGTGATTCTAAAGGGTCTGCTTTAAGAAGATGAAGAAACAGAGAGTCAGAAAGGAAAATGGGTATAAGGGGAAAAAATGACTTATCAATAATAAGGACTTATCAATAATAACCTTAACTGTAAGTGGATTAAATGCACCAATCAAAAGACATAGGGTACCTGAATTGATAAGAAAATGTGACCAGTATATATGCTGTCTACAGGAGACCCATCTCAGAACAAAATATCAACACAGACTGAAAATGAAAGGATGGAAAAATATATTTCAAGCAAATGGACATAAAAGAAACTGAGGTAGCAATATTTATATCAGACAAAATGGATTTCACAACAAAGACCATAAAAAGAGATAAAGAAGGATACTTTGTAATACCTAAGCGAACAATCGATCAAGAAGATCTAACCCTTGTAAACATATATGCACCTAACATAGAAGCACCCAAATATACATAGAAAATCTTGGAGGACTTCAAGAATATTGACAGCAACACACTCATACTAGGGGATTTTAACAACATATTGCCAACAACACACAGATCTTCCAAGCAAAAAAACACCAAGGATATTCTGAACAACACTCTAGATAAAATGGACTTAATTGACATACAGAACTTTTCATCCCAAAGAAGCAAAATACACATTCTTTTCAAATGCACATGAAACTTTCTCAAAGATAGACCACATGGTAGAACATAAGACAAGCCTCCAGAAATTCAAGAAAATTGAAATCATACCAAGCATCTTCTCAGATCACAATGGCTTGAAACTAGAAACCAACCTCAAGGAAAAAACTTAAAAACATTCAAATTCATGGAGACTGAAAAACATGCTATTAAATAATGAATGACTTAACCATGAGATCAAGGAAGAAATCAAAGAAGTTTCTGGAAACAGATAAAAATGAACACACAACAGCCCAAAACCTATTGGACACAGTGAAGGCAGTCCTAAGAGGGAAGTTCATAGTAGTTCAGGCCTACCTAAGACAGAAGAATCTCAAATAAACAATCTAACCCTACAGCTATAAGAACTAAAGGAACAACAACAAACAAAGCCCAGAACTGGTAGAAAGAGAGAAATAATCAAGATCAGAGCAGAATTAAATGACCTAGAGACTAAAAGAACAATTCAAAAGATCAATAAATCCAGGAGCTGATTATTTAAAAAGATAAACAAAATTGACACACTATTTCAGCATGGTTTTATGCTCAGTTAATTTCCAAGCCTCTATTTTATCAAAACTCACATGCTCCTCTAAGAAAGCTGCAGTACCAACTCCCATTCTTTTCGTATTCAGTTGCCTTCATATTTTTATTCTCTAGATTTTTCTCTCACTTCTTTGTAAGTATAGTTGTATATGTTAAATGACAACTGCCCTGGCTGGGGTGGCTTAGTGGATTGGCACCAGCCTGTGAACCCAAAGGTCACTGGTTCAATTTCCTAGTCAGAACACATAGCCAGGTTGCAAGCCAGGTCTCCAGCCAGGTCCTTACCTGGAGTTAGGTGAAAGGCAACCATACATTGATGCTTCTCTCCCTTTCCTTCTCCTTCCCTGTCCTTCTGTCTGAAAATAATAAATGTTTTTAAACCTTTAAAATGAAAAAAAAAGATTTTAAAAATGACAATTGCTATACTTTACCCATCATTTCTGTTATTTTGTGTCAAAAAGATTTTCAGTTTATCTTTACTGCCTCATTTTCAGAAAAAAAATTTAGATGATTTTAAACATGTTAATTTGCTCACATCTTTACAAACTCTTCAAAATATTAACATTGAAAGTATTTTTAATAGCTTCATGGCCGATAAATGGCTCACGTGAAAAGAATAAAAGGTTAATATTAGGTTACTAAACAATATGGTCATTAGAATTTTTGCAACTGATATCTTTCAAAGAAAAACAGTGAATACAAGAGATGGTTAGAATGGGATAATTGTGTAAATAACTTGAATTTGTCTCAGGCAAAATTTTTCATTAAAAGATCTTAATTCTAGCAAGAAATTTGGCATAGAAATGTAGAGGTCTAGTGTACAAATTAATGGTTCTGGATATTTGCTGTTCATCGTTTCTTAGAGACATAAAAATGATTTAGTTCAATGTTAGCAGTGCTGCCAAGGAAATCAGTAAGTGCTCTTATGCCTGATGGTAATATAAATGGGTGTCATTTTCTGAAGAGTAAGAAGGCAATATGTAACAAGGTCTTAAAAATATACTTACATCATTTGACAAAAGAATGGTACTTACATAGCTTCTCTATTCATTCTTTTATTTCTTCCTCTTTTTGTTCATTGACCAACAGTGTTTGAGGAGCCAATTATGTGCCAAGCATTAGGATTATTATGTGAATAAAAAAATAACCTAGACATGATTCTTTCTCTTCAGAAACCATAGGCCTAATTATCTAACAAGCTTCCTCTCCTATATTTACACTCCCACTCTGCCCCTCCCAAAAGATGTAGAGTCTACAAAAACATTAAAAGATCAATAATTTACAATAGCAAAAGAAAATCATTTCCAATGTAAGCTCCTCTAACATCAATACAAAGGAATACAATAATAACATGAAAAATGAATATGTGGAATTCTACTTCTGCCATGAAAATGTGATGAATCAAAATGAACTTCTAGCCATAAATATCTGAATAGTTAAAAACTATAGGGAAAAACTATTTTTAAATATTAAAGAAATTCTAGCACAATACTAAATTTTGAAGTGGAAAAATTAATGTTAGGTTATACAGGAGTTGACAAAGTGGGTTTCCAGTTGTGAGTAAGACACTGAGTTAAAAACACTATTGCAGCCCTGGCTGGTGGCTCAGTGGATAGAAGCCAGCCTGAGAACTCAAAGGTCGATGGTTCAATCCCCAGCCAGGGCACATAACCAGGCTGCAAGCCAGGTCTCCAGCCAGATCCATCACTAGAGGCAGGTGAAAGACAACCATACATTGATGCTTCTCTCCCTTTCTTCCTCCCTCTCTGCCCTTCTCTCTAAAAATAAATAATAAAGTCTTAAAAAAAAAAAAAAAACTATTGTAATAATCATAACCTGCCTGTCTTTTCCCATACAAACAACTGGAAATCTACTTTTGGCCCCCTGGTACATCTATTATACATATGGTATAAATATTATATTTAAAATATAATAGGATCATAATGAGAGAAACTTAAAGTGTAAAAATACTGAATGTAATTCCTAAACAAAAAACACAATACCTGAATTGAAAACTACACTGGTAGAATAAATAGCATATTAAAACAGTACAGAATTTAAAAAAAAAAACAAAAAACAGTGAACTATTTTTTTGAAGGACTAGCACCAGAACTTATCCAACACAAAGTACAGAGAGATAAAAGAAAGATAAACAGCACAGTGGCATGTGGAAACAAATCAACCCATCTAACCTCTATGTAATTGGAGTTCCAGTAAGGGGGTCATGGGACAGAAATAAACTCTCCAACAAGTTTCCAAATATGATGAAAACTACAGGTCCACAAATCCAAGAAGTTTAAAAATCTTCAAGTAGAAAATTAAAAAAGAGAGAATATTATACTGTTTTATATTATAATAAAATTGCTGAAAAATAGTGATAATGAGAAACTCTTCAAAGCAGCCAGGGGGAAAGGCAATATTACATGCAAAAGAATGATTAAAAATCTTGCAGATTCAAACAACATCCAAACCCCTCATATCAGAAGACAATGGAGGTACAGGGAAGGGAGGGGCAATAATAGTCTCATTCTAGGTTTCTTTATCTAATAAAAATAGCTTTTAGAAAAAAAGAAAGAGAGGAGGGGAAGAAGGAAGGAAGAAAGAAAGGAAGGAAGGGAGGAAGGAAGGAAGGGAGGGAGGAAAGAAGGAAGGGAGGGAGGAAGAATGAATAACGGTAAAATTCCTTTTAGATAATCAAAAGCTGAGAGAATTTATTGATTACAGACTTGAACTACAAAAGCTACTAAAGAAAGTTCTTCAGGTAGGAGGGAAATGATACCAGATGGAAATCTGGATAAATACAAAGGAATGAGGAACACCAGAAATTATAAAAATGTGGGTAAATATAAAATATTATTTCCCCATTAAAAATCCATTCCAAAGATCATTGGTGATCTAAAGCAAAAATAACATGTTGTGGGATTAATAACACATGTGGAAGTAAATTATATAACAGGAAAAGTTTCAAAAATGCTAGAAAGAAAAAATGAAAGTATACTATTATAAGTTATTTGAAGGTTGTCTGATAGACATTAAATACATATATTGTAAACTTTATAACAAATGCTTAAAATATTTTAGATCTAATAAATCAATAGAAGAGGTAACATGAAATCTTGAAAATTACTAAATTAATCCAATAAGGCAAACTGAAAGAAACAAAGAAATCAGATAGACAAGCAAAAAACAAATGGCAAGATTGTAGGTTTAAACAAATGTATCAATTATTTAATCAAATGTAAACAACCTAGTATTCCATTAAAAAGCAGAATTTCTTTCTCTTTTTAAATTAAATTTATTGGGGGTGACAGTGGTTAATAAGATCATATAGATTTCAAGAGCAAATTCTATGATACTAATCTGTATATTGCACTGTATACCCAGCACCTAAAGTCAAACCATCTTCTGTCACCATATATTAGGCCCTCCCCCTGCCCCACCCCTCTGCCTTCTTCCCTCTTGCAACCACCACATTGCTTTCTGTATCCATGAGTTTGTTCTATATTCCACTTATCCAGGTTGCAAATTAAGTCACATAGTTAAAATTACTTGATTCAGTAAAAACAAGAGACAATCATATACTGTTCACAAGAGGAAAAAAAAAAAAAAAACCCTGCTTCTAAATATAAAGACAAATGACACCTAGCAGATAGGTGAAAAGTACAATGATAAAAAACATGTATCATGCTATCATTTTTCAAAAGAAAATTAGAATATATATTTTTCTATTAGACAAGATAGACTTCAGAGCACGAAATATTATCAGGAATAAAGAAGGGCATTGCTTAATGATAAGTTTTATATGTTCAGCAGGAACACATAAAACTTACAGTATATCCATCTAGACACAGAACTTCAAAACACATACAAAATATTGATAAAGCTCAAAGAAAAAATGAAACCACTACTACACTCCTGTCTCAACATTTGATAAGAGCTCATAGACAGGTTGTCACGAGGATATAGAATATTTGAACATTGCTATCAGCCAACTACACAACACATAAGCAATGTTTATTGAGCACTCCACCCAACAAAGGATGCACATTCTTTCAAGAGCAATGGGACAGTCACCAAAAGAGACCACATACTGTGCCATATAACAAGTTCAATAAATTTTAGAATATTTAAATTATACAGAATTTGGTGTCTGACCCCAACTGCACTAAACTAGAAATGAATCACTGAAAAACACCGGTAAAACTTATTCTAATAAGCCATTGAACAGAATAAATCACAAGAGAAATTAGAAAATATTTTGAATAGAGTAAAAATTAAAACCAACATATCAAAAGTTACAAAATGCAGCAAGAGTAGTGCCAGAAGAAAATCTTGTCACATGCCAGAAAAGAAGGAAAAAACCTCAAACCAATTACCCAAATTTCCACCTTAAGAAACTAGGCAAAAAGCAAATTAACCGAAAATGTGAGAAAGTAAAAAGATAACAGACACAAAAGCTGACATTAATAAAATACAAATAATGAAAACATAGAAAAATCAATGAAACCAAAGGTGATCACTTTTCAACAGATCAATAAAACTTCTAGATGCATTGGTTAGGAAAATAAAGGAAAGAAGACACAAATCACCAGTATTAGCAATGAGAGAATACCATTTTATGTTCTACTGCTATTAAAAAGACAGCAGGGAATTATTATAGAAAATACAATGACAAAACATTTGATCAATAAAATGAAGTTAATTTGTGCCTTGAAAGACAAAAGTCAAAAAAGCTTACTCAAGAAAAAATGGATGATGTGGAAAGCCATATAGGTGTATAAGATAAAAGTCTTAGTATAAAATGTACCCACAAAGAAAAGTTGAAGCTCAGAGGCTTCTCTGGTCAATTCCACCAGGCATTTAAGGTACAGCACTTCTAGAAATTAGAAGAGGAGGGAAAGCTTCTTGATTCATTTTGTATCACCAGCATTATCCTGATGCCTGAATTAGACAGACTTTACAAAAATTAAGAAAACTACATTCTCATATTCCCCAAAACATTAATAGTTTATTAGCAAACAAAATCCAGAAATATTTTTAAAAGCCATCATGACCCAAGTTGAGTTTAGCCCTGAAATGCAAGGTCAGTTTATCATTTAAAACTGAAAATCAATTAAAGCAATGCCACCACATTAACAAAGGAAAAACAGAAAACAGAGTGCTGTTTTTTCCTCTGACACATCTGGTATAAGATTTTTACTATAATTATGCATATATGATCACATTTTAGAAAACAAAATGCCATCATTTAGATACAGCAAGAAACTCTTTATTTTAGACCACTGTAACTGCTTTTACTTACTTATTTTTTGATGAAAAAAGCAGATTTCAACATGATAAAAAATGCCTAGTGGTGTGCGAGCGTAAAAATCAGAAATGCATAATAAATGCATTACTAAAAATTCAGTTGAACCTGATTATTTTATTAATAAAATTTATATAATTTTTAAATTAATAGAAGTTAAATATAGATGACAAAAAAGACAAGAAAGGATATAATACACTGGCCCAACATCACCACCTGGCATGTTTTCCTTTTATTTTTTTAAAATATGTAATCTGACCTTTTTTTTTTTTTTTTTTTTAAGATTTTATTCATTTTTAGAGAGAGGGGAAGAGAGAGAGGCAGAGAGGGAGCAAGACATCAATGTATGGTTTCCTTTCACCTACCTCCAGCTACGGACCTGGCTAGAGACCTGGCTTGCAATCTGGGTATGTTCCCTGGCTAGTAATTGAACCAGTGATCTTTGGGTTCGCAGGCTGTCACCTTATGCCTTATCTACTATGCCACCAACCAAGACTAATCTGATTTCTTTTCTATCATTTTTGTTTAGGTGAAATAATAATGTAAGTATTATAACTGATTTTTGAACACCTACTAAACTAGCAACATTTCTTTAATTGTTCATTAACAGATTAAAAAATTTATCTAAATTAAGTGAAATGAGATAATTATTTAATAAGGCATTAAGTAAGTAAAATGTAAACAAGGTATTGGGTAATTATGAGAAATAGAATGATACAGCATAAAAAATAACAACCTGTGTTTTATTGCTCTGATTCCAAAGACAATTTGCACTTCAAACCGGAGGTAACTAAAGTCCTATATCAAGAATTTGCCTGCATCTGAACAGGGACTTCTAGAAATGAAGGTTTTTGGTATCTTTTGTCCTTTCTGTCTAATGTCATGTGTGATGTCAGACACAGAGAGTGAATGTTACAAAGGCACATTCCCTTCAAGCCCCTGAAAACTATTACTGCACCTAGAATGTGACTTGCAAATAAAGCATGACAAATATTGACTTGACATGACTCAAAGTTACTAGTAATTAAGAGAAGTGCCATTTAAAGAAATTAAACATAGTTATAGTGCTTTTTAGCACATTTTATTGATGTTACTTTAAAAAAATACTTTATTTATTTACTTTTAGAAAGAGGAAAAGGGAGGAGAAGGAAAGGGAGAGGAACATCAATGTGTGATTGCCTCTTATGCTCCCCTAACTGGAGACCTGGCCTGCAACCCAGGCATGTACCCTGACTGGGAATCGAACCAGCAAACCTTGGGTTCGCAGGCTGGCACTCAATCCACTGAGCCGCACCAGCCAGGGCAAATGTTACTTTTTTAGGTGTGAATCCATGTATGGAATATTGGGTTGTTGTCTGATGATGATGATGAAGATGAAGATGATGAAAACTACCCTTTTGATGTGAGCAGTAAGACCCATGCTATCTAGACTCCCTGGTCAGGGTTTTGAATCTGTAGTGGAGAGGCAACAGATAGGAAAGGAAACATAATGAGTCATTTCAGACCCAGATGTCCATGAGTCCCCCACTAAAATATACTACTGGTATCTGTTTCCAGAAGCATATATCTCCCTTCATAAATACTTTCCAGATGTGTTCTTCTTGGTTGTAATCTAAAAATATGCCTGTTTCCAAAAATGTGCATGGGGTAACATCTTAACTAAAGATGATATACTCTACCAATTATTCAACAGGCTGTCACACTATCTATAACTATCCCAGCAGCTCACAAAGTAGGCATTATGGCCCTCCTTGAAGCAGGAAGCAAATACTTAATCCATTTTGCAGCATGAGTTTTCTGACATTCTCTTTCCCCATCTAACAAACTTGCTGTTCATTCTACATCTTTGTCCTTATGTTTCTCCGTCACCTTCATCTCCTCTGACTCAGAACTTTGGTATATTTTAGTGTCATAATTTTGTTTTAACTTATTCGCAGTCTCTCCTAAGGGTTACCCCTCCCAGTTCGGGCTAGCCCTTTGCTGCACTTTGACTAACCACAAGTGCCATTTTTTCATTTAATAAACTGGAGGAAGAGTCTAACGACTGTTTAAGAAGCAGTCAAACCATTCCTGCACTCCAGGTAGCTGGACAACTGACTCTTACCTGCTTGGGGAAAGTCTCAGGGCTTGTTCTTTGGAGAAAATGTTTCTGGACTGGGAGACATGCAGACACAGCTGAGAGGAAGGGGCAACCTGCTAAAAATGGGCCAATGGCATGATGTAAGCAGACTGGATGCTGAAGCTTCAAAAGTGCTAAAAGCCAGTAAATAGTCTCCTTCGGGAAACCTTCTTGGACCAGGGGAAGGTCTTAAAAATACCACCATCAGCAATTAAATGCCCAGTCAGACTACCTGACAATGAAGCTCACTGTTAAGGGTCCCACTCAAGGACTCCCTCCTCAATATGCACAGACGTGCAGGCATGAGCAGGCATCTGAGAGGAGCCCCTAGTTGGAAAGACACGGTCCAAAAAAAAAAAGTAGCAAGGAAGAAAAAAAGGCAGAGAAAAGTCACCTAGGAGAGATAGATATTAAAGGATGAAAAGAAAAAAGCTATTAATAATATCTTCAGCTGTGAATAGCTTTAATGTATTTTTAATAATGTACAAAATTGACCAGCCAAAATATCAAGCCAAAGTTATGCTATAGCTATACAGGGAAAAGGAAATGGCACAGGCTGTGCATGTAGAGGGGGCAGAAGAAAGCAAGTTAATTTCTCATCTTTCCAATGGAAAGTCAACAGGAACTGCCTACACAACAGTACCAAAAAGTAGCAACACATTGTATTATGTAGAAGGCACACACCTAAATAATGAGCTAAAATTGGTGACAGTAGCTGTCTCTAGTGAAATAAAGGAAGAGAGCATTAAGAGACTGGTGTTTTCATTACAAACTTTGTGAAACCCTTTGTCATTTTACGTACATGCATAGCTTAATGTATGCAAAAAAATTAAATGTAAAGAGGAGAAGAGAATAAATAGAAGCTAAAAGTGGCATTTAAGTCAGAAAACTTAAAAAAACATTCTATGCAAAAATGATGGTGGCTTAAGTTAGGGTCATAGTAGAGGAAATTGAAAGCAATGGACAGATGAACTATTTAATTGATTTTTGGTTTCATACCATTATGGTCGGAAAAGATGCTTGACCTGATTTTGCCTGATAAACTATTGAAAAGCCACAGCACCTGAAGATCAGTTAATGGTGGATATCCAGCTGGGCTGGGGTGTTCAAAAGAAACATCAACCAGTTGCCTCTCACACACCCCCAAATGGGGAACTTGGCCTACAACCTAGGCATGTGCCTTCACCAGGAATTGATCTAGCCACCTTTCAGTTCATGGAACTATGCCCAACCCACCGAGCCATGCCAGTCAGGGCCCAATAGCCCTTCTTTTCCTCAGAGTTCCTGTAAGAACAATCCTGTGTACTGTCTGGGACTCACTCTGCTCTTCTTTACCAATAGGGGTGGGACCCTTCAAGTTCCCCATCATCTGGCCTCCATACTTGGTTCAGGGTGAGCATGTGAATGGAAGTATGTTAACAGAACCCTCTGGGAGAATCAGAATGTTGTTATCTGTCTTTGTAGAATCATATACCATGTAAATCCAGAGCTGTCAGTGGCTCTTCTGGCTGGTAAGGAAGAAAGCTGGGCTGAGAATGATGACAATGTTACGGAAAGCAAAACCAGGGGATATGGAAAGTTGGAAAAGGTGGAGGTGGGCAAAGGGGAGAAAATGGGAACAGAAGGAGACTTTGCTTGGAGCGATGGGCACACAATGCAGTGTGCAGCTGGTGTTTTATTGAGCTGTGCACTTGAAACCTGTATGATTTTATGAACCAATATCACCCCATCACCCCAATAAATTCAATAAACATAAAACAGGACAGATTCTTACTATCATTCGTCATCTTCCTGGATGGAGCCAAATTCTACCCTTCAAACTCCCCATTTATGTGGTGAGCCAGTAATATCTCTTCTTAAGATGGTTTGGGTAACCCCTGACAATGTCCTGTCTTATGAGTGGAAGTGGATAGGATCACCATGTGAGAATGTGAGGAGCAGCTAGTGACAGTGTCCAGAGAGTCAGCTACAAGCTTCAGAACTGTGAGTGGAGGAGGAGCTGGCAGGGGAGATTGATAGAAAACTGCTGGGTAGATAGAAAAGAGGAAAGGCTATGCCACGACAGTCAGGAGAAGACAGTGTTTCAAGAAGCAAAGAGGGATCAACAGTTTCAGATGCTACCCAAGGTCAATCAACATCTTGAAAACTTGGCATTGGCCCTGTGGAGCTGACCTTGAAGATGTAAGTGAGAATAGTTTCAGTGTAGTGGAACTTGATGGAAATGACTTGAAGAATGAGTGAGAGTTGGAGAAGTTGAGATCAAAACTAGAGGCTACTCATTCAATAAGTAGGGTTTGCTTAAGAGAAAGAACATCAACGCTAGTAGGGGACAGGTCTAGGAGTATTTCTTTTGCATTTATCTGAAAGGAGTATTGATCATGAATATAATTAAATATTGATGGGAAGGACTTAACTCCAGGAGAGAAACTGAAGTCCAGAAGTCTAATGATTTATGATGGGAAACCCATGAGACATTGAGGGGAATGTGATCAGGAGCACAAGTAGACAGGTGACTTAAATAAGAGGAGAGAAGGTGGAGACATTGATGAGTACAGTGAAGCTGATTTTATAGGTCCGGTTGAGAGAGTTTCCACTTTGTGCCTTTATTTGCCCTGTAAGGGACCATGTTATCTGCTGAGAATAAGGAGGAGTAGATCATGTGGCTAAGGCAGACAATATCCGAAATAGTCATTGAGCTAACAAGAACACTTGACAGGATTGTTGGGTGGGTGGAGGGCCTACACAGGTTGTGTGAATGAAATGAAAGGAGTGTGCCTTACAGAGTTGAAGGACTTGCTGCAGCAAAGAGGAACAGTCAGGGTGCAGGCAGTGAGAAAGGTGAAGCTGAATTTGTCCAGGGTTGACACAGAAGGGCAATCACTGTTGCCTAGAGAGTCTGGGGAAAGCAGAATAACTTCCTGGGGCATAGGATTTCTTTTTTAGGAAATACCCATCTATTTTCTTATCTGAGGGTATGTCAGGGAGAATTGACAAAGTTTATTGGTTAAAAAGTGGGATGGATAAATTCTGTAATAGGAATAATGACAATAGGTATTTGCCAAGCAATGGATAGTTTATTTGATGATTCATCAACTTCTCTAATTTTTGTAACAACTGTAGGAAGTAGTTTGTTTTTAATTTTTAAAAATATGTTTATTGGTTTTAGAGAGAGAGAGGAAGGAAGAGAGAAAAACATCAATGTGAGAGAGAAATATCAGTTGGTTGCCTCAAGCACACACCCAGAATAGGGATTGAACCCACAAGCTAGGTATGTGCCCTAACTGGGAATGAAATTCCCAACCTTTTGGTGTATGCGACAATGTTCCAACTAACTGAGCCACACGAGCCAGGGCAATAGGAAGTAGTTTTAGTTAACCTACCCCAATAAATCATTTCAGATTCATTTATATAATTTACATTAAAATTTGTATTAGTGATTATAATTTTATTTTGCATTTTAATTTTTAATATATCTTTCTGAATATTTTAGAATATAACATTTTTGAAAACATGGAAACATAAGTTTAATTTAAATTTTTAATGAAAATACAGTTAAACTGAGTTTACTTTCACTATAATTCCATTTTTCCTTAATCTTTTAGATTAGTGAGAATAAATTCATGTTGAGATCATACTAAAAATAGGAAATTCAAAAGTGGGACTCATGGGGAGAAACTAAGAAGCATAGGAAACAGAAAATGTTCAAAGAGGCAGCTTGCTTTAGTTTTTAAGAACTGGAAACAATAAAAGTGAGATTTATATTGAATGTGACCCATATAAAACTTGCAAACAGGGCATTATAAATTCTTTATTAAAAGCAGATTTAATTACTGATCAAAACAATGAGAATGAACTAATGTTATTTTTATTAGATCTACAACTTGAGTAAATCAAATGGAATCCCAGAAATTTTATATAAGTGGAGGCTTAATGCAGAACTTACTGTAGGAGATGGTGAAATTCACTACATAAGTTATAGACACTTATATAATAGAAATAAAAATTTTCACAAGTTTCTCTTTAATATTTAAATTTTGTAACATTTTTCTTTTATTCCCATATATACATATTGCAAATTTTCTTAACAATTTCATTTGCTATTCCTCGACTGAGCAGTTTCTGCAAATTTAAATTGAAAACAGTCCAAGAACAAGAGCGACCTTATGTGGCATTGCTGCTAATAGAACACAAATTATGAGATAATCCTTATTTTGACAAGATAATTAGTATTTCTTCCCTAAAATGAAGACAAACTAAATACATTGTATGGAATAATTATATAAAAATTTATGAAATTTGGAGTATCTTTATTACTCAAACATCACCAGCAATCACCAAAACAGTGAAACTTGTGCAATAATACTGTTACATTTTCTCGAAATTTTCTTTCAGTTATGTTGAATATAGACATGCTTAACACATTTTTAAAAATATTTATTATTTTAAAGATTTTTTTGTCAAGATAGGGAATAAACATTTTATTTAACAGTTTTATAGCTTATGTTTGTTTGTTTAGTAGCTAGCAATGGACTACAGACTGGTCAACAGTTATTAAATCAACCAATTAACCTAACCACATGTGGATTCATTAATTTAAGCAAGGGATCCTGGAAAACTACCTGATAACCAAACTTACTACCACACTGGGATTATTTGGAAAGTAAAAATGCGAGCAAATTAACCTCAGAAATTCAGCCAGGGTAAAAGAAATCAGAAGGAAGGGTGTGTGTAAAATGATCCCTAAATCACTGGTTCTTGTCAGAACCTTCCTGAAACATTGAATAGAGTGTATAGGACTAGTTACAATATTCCCCTGGAAAAAGTTTGGGCAAATTATTTTTAGACTACATGCAAATATACAGTGGCAATGAATTGCTTGTTTCTAAGTGTTATTATTTTCCCTAAAACAAACAAACAAACAAAGAGTAGTGTTGGTGCATGGAAGCCACCGCAATAAAGCATGTTAGCTATAACTGTGCAATATCTTCTCCTTAAAAAATACCCCTGCTTCTTCCTATCTACAATAGAAATAGAGTATTTATCTAGTGCATGCAATGGAAAAAAATTATGACTGTCAAAAATTATAGCTTAGACTACTTCTATAAAGCATTTTCTTAAAGCTGTAAATCACCAATGTTAGCAGAATCTTATACATTTTTCTTCTCATTCCTTTCCCATTCTTCTCCCTATTTACATTTCCCCTCCTTTACTTCTTTTTATTGATCTCCTTATGAATGTTTATATATGTTGTCATTTTGAGTAATGCTTCTCATTAAAAATTAAAAAATATATATATTTTTAAATATTTTGAACATATTAAGCCTCAAAAATTTGGAGCCTTTGTGATAGTTATTTCTGTTTGGATTTATGATGTTAGCAAAAAGAATAGTTTTAGTTTTGACATTTGAAAAAGTTTTAACCAGCATTATAACATATGTGATCATCTTTATTAGGATTTTTATTTTAACATGAAAAAGTATAAGTAAATGAAAATAGTAGCAACAGTTGAGAACACTGGTTTAGGTCAAATAGACTAGCAGTTAATCTGAAAAATTCCTTTACCAGTTGTGTGACCTTGAACAACTGGCTTAACATTCATGAGCCTGAATTTTCTCATCTGCCAAGAGGGTGGAAGAGGGTAAAAGGGAGGATAAATGGTGATGGAAGGAGACTTTGACTTGGGGTGGCAGACACACAATACAATTATACACATAATATATTACAGAATTGCATACCTGATACTGATATAATTTCATTAATGTCACCCCAATAAACTCAATAAAAAGAAGGTATAATAATGTTCCTATCTCATACAGATGTGAGAATTAAACAAAATTATGTGTGTAAAGTGCTTAGAATTCTGTGAGGCATATAGACATTATTATTGATTCCACTCTTACTATAATTTTTATTATTATTAACTACCTCTGACCTTATTTTACAAAATAAGGTACTATATTCCCACAGTAGAAAAATGTAGATGGCAGAAAAGCATAAAATAGTCTTCTCTTCTAGCTTCTGCCATCCTCTCCATTAATAGTTTATCATGTGCCCTGACCAAAAATTAGTTTGGAACTAGCATATATACATTCTGAAACTACAAATAAGTACTAGACTGTACTCTGTCTTGAATTTTTGTCACATAAGAATTTGACTTGAATGTCTTTCTTTCTACATACCTATACATCACCCTCATTCTTTATAACATTCTTTATATAACTGTGTCATATTCTCTTGCATAAATGCTGTAAGTCATATAGCTGATCTCCTTTGCAGTTTTTGTCTTTGCAATTACATGTGTAAGAAAAAGTCCTAGCAGTTGAATTTGTCAGTTAAAGTATATGTGTGTTTTCGACTTTGATGTATTTTGCCAAATTATCCTCCTCAGTTAGTTTACACTACTTTATCTCAGTGGTATTTTGTGCATGTGGATAGGGTCCTTAAAACCAAGTTTGTAAATAAATTAAAATAGATTTTTAATTAAATTAACTAGGTTGTGATTTATATTTTAGCAGGGTCCATGATCCTTTTTGATCATTTTTGAAAACATGGACTTTCATCTTTGTGACAATGTGCAGCCAAGAAAATGCACATGTTCACCTATGTGTAGAGGCAGTCCCTCTTTGGGAGGCTGAGCAATGGTCCCCAGAGATGCCCACAGCCTCATCTTTGATTTTAGCCCCGGAGACTTGTCTCAGACTTTTGACCTCCAGAACAAAGAAAGTGAATTGGTGTTATTTTAAGCCATTAAGTTTATGGTAATTCATAACAGCAGAAGTAGGAAACTAATACACTATTCATGTAGCCCAAAATAGGATTCAGCTATAAGCACACATGCCCTGTATTGGAATATATGAAAGCATAGCTTTAGAAGACAAACTGAAAAATCCTTTTGTATACAAAGCAGTAAAAAGTTGACCTGGCCACTCCATCTCCCCAGTCCTCACTGTCATAGTCCTTAAGCATCTCCATGGAACTGGAAGTGTTCCAAGAGGCAGACTGAAAACTACTCCTTTAGAGAATCAAATAAGCTTTTTTTGTGACTTGAGTGTGTTTATAAGGCAGATTATATGATTTTTCAATTAGTAACTATTTCTTGACACCTATTTAGACTCCAGGACACAGCTCCAGGACACAGACTGATTCCCACCTTCACAGGTTATAGTGTAGTAAGGAACGTGGTATATGCTTTGATGGAAAAAGGTTAAGGAGCTGTGTGGATGCACAGAAGGGGTTCTATCAGTGGTCTGATTTAAGGAAGGCCTTACAGAGGCTTTTCCCCTAAAGAAAGGGACATGCAAGCTGGGACCAAGCAGAGTTATCCAGGCAAAGGATGAGCTTGGGAGCTGCAGAGGAAGGGGTTGGGTAAAGATACGAGATACGATGAGTTGAAAATTATTCTGGTGGAAGAAACATTTCTAAAGATGGAGAAGAGAGAGTACATGCTTTCTAGTAACCCTCCAGTTTTTGACATTCAACTCTGTAAACTACAGCAAGCCTATTATGTACTGAGTACTATCCCTCAATTCTTAGAGCCCTTCCCAACTATTGGGGGTAAACATTTCATTCTGCATACTGAGCTTCCAGACCCAGAGGCTGTCCCAAATATATCAGACCTGGGAACTTCACCATCTCCAAAGTGGGGACTGGAATTAGTCTTCTGACCTATGCTTAGTTTCCAGTGTGTCATTTGAGTGCTTTGGGTCTCTGAATGCCCATGACACTGTAGCCTTTCCTCCCAGGCACACAAATGCCCAATACAATTGGGCATCTTCTATTTACTACTGACCACCTACTATGTTCCAGGTACTGGGTACTAAATGTGATGATGGTGATGAAAGTATGCTCCAGAACAATACAGATTTCACTCTGAGAACAGCTTAGTGATATATTTCCAGCACCTAAAATAATGCCTAGCAACAAAACCATCTTAGTATATATTTGTTCAATGTACACAGACTCTGCCTTGAAGTTGCTTGAATCGAGTGCATAAGACAAGCATATGTACATTGGATTGGCCAAAAACGGCGTATGGTTTTTGCCATAAAATAAAAGACCTACAACCAAGATTACTCTATCCAGCAAAGATAGCTAATGTTCACTTAGCATAATGTTCTTCAGGCCCATTCAGGCCATTGCAAAGGGTAAAATCCATGGAATAGGGGAATATATTCACCAACACATCTGATAAGTGGTTAATATTCAAAATTTATATGCTTACAAAACTCAACACCAAAACAAACAAACAAACAATTCAATTAAAAAATGGACAAAGGACCTGAAAAGATACTTTTCCCTCTGTTTTAAAGGTGATTTAGCCTTCTCATTACTGAACTACCAGAAACATTTTGATAGAATATGAAAAAAACCTAAAAGAAACAACTAATATAAATAATGTAAAGCACTTGGAAAAGTATAACTTGATTTTCCTATATTAAAAATATAAAATATTGAGACACACTGCATCTCACAACTAGAAGAAATTTATATCTACCTCAAAACTAAATAAAAACAACACAGAAAATCCATTCCATTCCAGAAAATCGAACTAAATGAAAGTGCAACAAATGAACTGAAGAAATACTCAGCCAGACAAGTAGGAGGAGTGGAGCCAGGGAGGAGAGTAGCAGCATCAGCACCCGAGCTGAGGCCACAGCGAAAAGTACAGTCATACATTTAAGCTTGGGAAGGGATCCTGGGCACCAGATGGGACCAGACCACACAGCCCATGGTTCCAGTGCTGGGAAATATAGACCTAGCAGCTGTAGCAGCAGCTCAAGGAATAAGACTGCAGTGAAAAGCGCAGTCATACATTTAAATTTGGGAAGCAATCCCAGGGCCAGACCATGCAGCCCAGTTCCAGCGCTAAGATCTAAGCCATAAGGGGACAGCCAACCTAACAGATGCAGAGTTCAAAATGTAATTAAGATGCTCACAGACTTAACAGATATGCTTAAATACAACAAACACGTAAAAGAAGAAGTGAAAGCTAGGCTATGTGAAATGAAGAAAAATTCACACAAAGCCAAAGGTGAAGGGAAGGAAACGGGTTCATATCAATGATTTGGAATATAAGGAAGAAATAAACAATCAACCAGTACAGAAAGAGGAATCAAGAATTGAAAAAAAACAAGGGAAGGTGTAAGAACCCCTGGGACAACTTAAAAGGTGCCAATATCTGAAGCATAGGGGTGCCAGAAGGAAATGAGGAAGAGCAAGAAGTTGAAAATTTATGTGAAAAAATAATGAAGGAACACCTCCCTAATTTTGGTGAAAGAAACAGACATATAAGGCCAGAAAGCAGAGAATCCTAAACAAGCTAGACTCACAAAGATCCACACCAAGACACATAATTAAAATGCCAACAGTTAAAGATAAAGAAAGAATCTTAAAAGCAGCAAGAGAATAACAGTTACCTATAAAGGGGTTCTTATAAGACTATCAGCTAATTTCTTGAAAGAAACTTTGGAGGCAAGAAGGGCCTGATAGGAAGTATTCAAAGTGATAAAAAGCAAAGACCTACAACCAAGATTATTCTATTTAGCAAAGCAATCATTCAGAATAAAAGGGCAGCTAAAGTGCTTCCCAGACAAGGTAAAGCTAAAGGAGTCCATCATCACCAAGTCATTATTATATAAAATGTTAAAGGGACTTATTTAAGAAAAAGAGGATCAAAATTATGAACATTAAAAAGACAACAAACTCACAACTAAAACAATAAAAACAAAAAGTAATCAGACAACCAGAGAGGTACCAGAATCAAAGATATGGGGAACATTTGGAGGGTTGTCAGCTGGGAGGAGGAAGAAGAAGAGGGAAAAGGTGCAAGGATTAAGAAGCATAGTTGGTGGGTGCAGAATAGACAGGGAGATGTTAAGAATAGTACAAGAAAAGGTAAAGGCAAAGAACTTATATGCATGACCCATGGACATGAACTAAGGGGGATGGGATTGCTGGAGGGAAGAGGTATCGGGCTGGGAGAAGCAAAGAAAAAAAGAAATGGGGACAACAGTAACAGCATAATCAATAAAAAACTAGCTGTAAAAAAATGGTGGGAGGGGTCTAAAGACCGGAACTCAAACCCATGTGTGAAAGGGTAAGTAACAAAAAAAAAAATATTCCCATAGTCATACATCTTTCATGAGGCTTTTTCCTGTAGTAGAAATACTCTTTTGAAGACATACATTTTGAAGAATTACATTTTGATTTTGAAGAATTATCTTTAACCATATGAGCTAAATTGTATTTCCTCCCTTTTCTGACATTTTTTACCACAGCCATATCTATGCATGCTTTTGTTAGAGATTTATTTACCTAGCAATTTAGGTTTCTAAAGTTTATGGAACAATTTTAGAAAGTGCCCATGTTTTTCCTTAGGATGCTTATCATAAAATTTTCTATTTTGTAGTATTTATTGATATGTTGTCATTTCTCTATAATCATCTCTATAGCTCTACAGTGATACTAAACAGCTTTTGAACTGATCAATTCAACTACTCTTTAGATGGCAGATACAACAGTAGTCCTCATATATTTTGGGATCAGGATCACAGTCAGCAAAAGTAAACATACTGTTCATTCATTTGGAAAATAATTATTTTAAGGAAACATTAAAGGACTGTGTAAATTGGTTTACATTATAACAATGGCATACAGTTAAAGCATACTTATGAAAAGGTTATGCATGATGTAGAAGTATCACCAGATAGGATCCTACCAACTTATGATTCTATGTGAGACACTAGAAAAATAAACTAAATGGGCTTGACTAAGTTCATATACAGTTTTAGGCAGCAAAAACTAAAGTGAATATTTAGTTGATATGTCTGATATGCACTATTTTAAGCTAAAATATACAACCTAATTGTAGTTTTAATTATTGTCAAGTGGTGTCATCAAATAGATAATAATAATCATTTTAATGAGTAAAAAAAGAAAAACAGATTATTCTTGTGATCAGGATAAAAATATAAAGAGGAGGATTAACGCAATAGTAATTACCTGAGCAGATGGACCCATAGTCCTAGAAATAAGCATGCTAATTAAGCTACAGCACAATATGACAAGACATTAAGGTCTTCTGAGTCTAGAGGGATTGTTATTCTAATTTACTAGTGTAACTTAATTCTCATTATATTAAAAAGTACTTAATCAACCAAATCTTTCTAATTATCAAATTTATTTGGGCAATTTTATCATTTCTGTGAATTTCTTCCATGTGTGAGTTTCTATAGGGATAGACTTTGTCATCAATGTATTTATAATTTGTTCAATATTTGCATTTTCATAGAGCTAGATTGAGTTTTGTTTTATCTCTAATGAGATACTTTTCTGAGTACTATCAATGGGTATTAATTGAGGAATGAAAGGTCATAATGCTGACCCTTTCAGAGCTACCTTACACTGCTTTCTTTTGAAGATGAAAATCATCTTTATTAGTAATTGGAATTTACAGTCCTTGGACTGATTTAGATGAGTTATATATTTTGATACATCTGTGATTGAACATTTTGGAGAAATTAAACAGGAAAATGAGAATAATGAATGGAAAGTAAAAGTTTGCATGAATAAATAAATGTGAGAAAGAAGCAAGGGAAATAGTATCATCATTTTCATGCTTACATGTCCCTTAGAAGCTTCCATTACCCTATCAGTAACTGATCAACACAGAGTAATTTTTGGAATGTCACCTGGAATTCTTACAATTAGCATGACAATTTTTAGTGGTTAAATGTATATTTTTATGAAAGAAATAGATTTGAAGATCAAAAGAGTCATCTAGAAAAAAAATTCTAGAGATGGATTTCATTTAGTTTCTAATTGTTTTTCAGAATGTTTGTGTGTAGGATTGTAGGAGTGAGCCTGTGTGTGTATGTGTGTGTGTGTGTGTGTGTGTGTGTGTGTGTGTGTTTTGGGGGTGGTATGTGTGTGTTCCTTTGCTATCCTGTTTCTTATGCTTATATGGTATGCACTTTTTTTTTTTTTTTTTTGTATCAGGAGATATTTAAACTCTATTCAAAAGTGGTAAATATTTAAGACACAAATTTAACTCTTTCAGTTGTAATTCAATACAACAAGCATTTATTGGAAACAATAATATAAAAACATAGGATTGGCAGAATAGAGCTATACAACCTGAAAACACAAACACTTAGACTAGCTATTTAAAAGTAGCAACATGGACCAGGAACAGGCATTTCCCAGGAATTACTAAGAATAGAGACGTTCAGTCTCCACCTATCCCTTCTAAACCCAAATCAGCGTTGTAACAAGATCCTCTGGTGATTCAAATGTACATAAATTTTAGAAAGTGCTGTGTTAGAAATTCATTGTCTAAGGAAAGAAATAGATACTGCTTTTGAAAAAGGCAATAATTTCATAAGAAATGCTCTAACATGGAAAAATACTATGAGATTACAGACTCTAATTCTGATGAAGGGATTTGCTGTAGTTTTGAATCTGCCTTCTTCTGTGTTCTACTTTCCACATGATACATTTGCATTTTCTGAAGTGTGTTCCTGGTCAAATGTGTTTGAGAAACCATGCATAAGGTATACTACTGCTTTATTTATAGTAGTATGTTAAAGATTTTAAGAAATCTTAAAATAAATAAATCTGTTTTACTTAAACGCAGGATTCCACAAATATACTTAAAAATGAAACTTGCCCTGGCTGGTAGCATAGTGGTTAGGGCGCCAGCCTGCGAACCCAAAGGTTGCAGGTTCGATTCCCCATCCAGGGCACATAACCAAGTTGCAAACCAGGTCTCCAGTCAGGTCTGTGGCTGGAGGCAGGTGAAACGCAACCATACATTGATGTCTCTCTCTCTCTCTGTCTCTCTCCCTTCCCCTCTTTCGAAAAATAATGAAATAAAATCTTTAAAAAAAAAATGAAATTTTTATTTTCCTTGCTTCGCACTATTAACATCCTTCAGAACTAATATCCTATGGAACACACTTTGAGGAACAGTGCATTTATTATGAGTTTGCAAATTTGCACATGAATTCTTCACTAGGATTCTTCTGCTTTCCATTAACTTCTTTCTTTTCATAGTTATAAAGTATCCTGAATAAATTCAGTCTAGAATATAGGTTATGGACAAAAAAATACAATTTAACTTTGGCACAATGTGTATAGTAATATAGAAAATCTGAGGCAAATTAATTCAGCTGTTCTGTTAAAAATCATCCTGCTCTGGATAGATGAAGTTGTCTTTGAACAAACAGTATGCTAAAGTCTGGCCTCCACATATCATTGAAATTAAGCTGGATCCTGCATGCAATAAAAGGAAAGTTTTGGTTAACTACCAATAATGAATAATTCATTGGTGAGATTATGAATAAGAACAATTGTCATGACTAAGATAATGTTCCTGAAACTGACAAATCACTTGAAATAGAGTAGTTTATAGACTGAGCTAAGAGAGAGTAGATATACATTCTGTGCTGGTAAATTGTTGAAATTCAAAACTTCCTGCAGGGAATAATAGGTGCATGGTTCTGTCAAATTAATAAGGGGCTCTGAAAACTCAGAAATTCAAAGGCAATCAAGTCAAAGGAATTCACCACGTTCAAGTCTTCTTTTAGCTCGTCAGACCTACGTTTTATTTGTGTTGTTGATATTTTAAAATATTTTATAAGGTATTTTCTCTTTCATTATAAAAGGAAAACAGGCCACTAATTTGGAAATACTTATAAGTATAGTTTTCGGATTTTTTATTAAATATATCTATTCATTAAAAAAATTTAACTCCAAATGCAATTGTGAATTCGCATTGCTATAACTACAATTCATGTTTTAATTGAATGTCAAGGTTTAACAACTGACATCGTTACAAAACAATATCAATTTATATTGTCAGCTGTATTAGAGCTCAGCAGTTAACTGTGAACAATATTTATCTCTGGGGAGCACCAAATCAATAAGCATGTTTCCAAAGCCCACTGAAGTCATTCTTGAAACACTGATCAAGATTTAATAGATGAACAATGCATGTTAATTAAAAAAAGAAGACCCTCGTAGTCTTTAACATTTGATTGGCTAAGGAGACAAAGGTTGCCCAGTGCTAACGCAAGACTGCTGAGAGGAACAAAAAACTAAAACCCAAAACAAACAAACAACAAACCAACAGCAAGAAATAAAATAAGCACTTTCATACTGACACATAAACAGACACTATTCCCACTGGACAATTCTTGAAAATGAATAGCAGACATCCCTAGGCAACATTTTTTATATAGAAAAGCAAGTATCAGTCATAGTTTTACCACAGAAAAGTAATGACAACTATAGTGATTCGAGTCGAGTTCAGTTCTAATTCTACAGACCAAAGGAATAAATCATCAAAGCACCTTTCATTCATTTAAGAATGATTTTATGTAATACTTTTGATCAGATACTGGCTTGTTTTGTGTAAACTGAACAAAATGAAAGGCATCAGTTACCATTATTATCACAGCTTAAAAGAAGCAAAAATAGTTACAACATAAATAAAAATTTTATCAGAACCTGCCCTTGTATAAAAATAAAACAAGACAAAACAAAAATAATTTATCATAATAGCTTTTAAAAAGAGGGTCTTTGAGTCAAATCATTATAGTTTTAAGACATGTTAGAAAAATGTCCACTTATCTAGTTGCTAGTCTGATCAGGGAATAGAATAAATAGCAACACAAGGGCACCAGCTTTTCTCTGTAGCCACTATTACTTCATGTGCCAACAAATTCAATCTTCCTGTTCTTAAACTTTTTTATTAACATCTCAACACATTCACTATAGCTGAGTTATATTCATACCAGATAAAATACCAACAGTAAGGGCACACAGGGGTTTCCCATTTCTGGATATTTTTGATGTTCTGTCACTAAATATGTAGGAAATTCTGTGACCAGGCAGCCAACTCAGATATTATTAACATCTTTACAGTAAAAGCCCACCTTATTGTTTGACACAAACACTTCTAACTAAAATCTCAATTTTTAGATAATCTTTTCCACCTTACATTTTGCCATACCTTTCATATTATTAAACTTATTTTTCTTGTCCACATAGCAAGCCATTATGAAAAACTGTAGAATCTTCATGGATGTTTCTAATATGAAATCTTTGTTGTCATAAATTGCTATTAAATATGGAATTCTAAAAAACAGAATCATTCTGCAAAGTTAGAGGCTTCAAAACTCAACCAGTTCCCTAAAGAATATTTCTTTTGCAGTAAATAAGTCACACTTCTGGAGCCATCGATTTTTCTACATATTGAGTCAAATAACTTTTACACAATGAAATTTGTTTCAATAAAATTGTTTAGAACTTTCTGTCCTATAACAAGGCACTTTGTAATTGAGGTTTATAAATAAATCTATACTGATGAATGCAAATATTCATAATTCAAAGACTTTTGACAACCATGGCCTAGTTTTACCCGCAAATCTGTTTTCTCACCTATGAGAAATTACTATCTGCCTTTTTTCTATCCTTTAAGCCTAATGCTACTTTACTAAACACTTGTGAGGCTACCAATGACTACAAAGATGTATAACAAACACTTAAGAGAAAAAGATGTTTTGGCTACACTATATCCTGCAGCATGGGTTCTTAGTATGGGCAATTATCTTAGATATGTGCCAAATTTTTAGGAACAGTAAATAACCAGAATTCCACCTACCTGAGCTATTGAGAAAGTGCCTTTAGCTCTGATTTCATTGGCCCAATACCCCAGTTTGTTTTAAAATATTAATCCAGCCTTCCAGGGCTTTCACATCCCTTTTGTTCCCTATATGGGTGTAAGAGTGTGAATTCAAAGAAAGGCAAAGGCCCCTGAAGTAAGATTCCTTAGTGAACCACAGACCTAACAGGCCCACGCAGCCTCCTCACACATGAACACACACCCAATGGGAGGCCAAGAGACAGAATTTTCAAGGTGTTTAGTCACCATTTTCTTATATATACCATTTTAATTCAAGAAAAAAAAAACAAACAAAAGGTTACCTCAGACATCATTTGACAACTCCCTCTGAGTAATCCAACCCTGTTATTGAAACTAAAATAGTCACCAAACTATTGAAACAAATTCTATCAGCCATTCCATTATGCTGAAGTTGGGCTCTCCTGGAGATCAAGTTGACATTTATTATGTGACCTAGCTAGCTAGAGCTCAGTAAATTTTGTGGTATTGTCAATAAAATCCAGAAAAGTTCTTGATTTTCACAGAGGAAAGATAATTTCCACTTACATTTATAGCACGTCTTTCAGTATCATTTTTTAAATTTACTAAAAATTTACATTTTGAAAGATTTATACAAAATAAAATACCAGTACGTTCTATACGTTTTCTGGATGTGCTAAACAATATTGAAGAAAAGTGTATGTCTAAGACTGATGGATATACCAGGTAAGTGGAGAATTAAACTCTAGTGAAGAGATTATTAGGTAATATAAATATTGATGCTGGTGCTGTAAATAGGCCCTTGACTTTAGGGAAAGGAATGTGGCAAAGTGCTGCATTTCCATTTCCATGACTTAGAAAGACACCAATTAGATAAAAATATTGCAAAATTTACTGAAAAGAGAAAATCTAAAAATATTTTGTATTCAATACCCAGGTTACCATAAAGAAGAAGCTTTAGAAAAGTCCACTTTCACTTGGGTAATATTCTCACTAGGTATATGATTGATGAATTCAGTTGTTCAATTTGTAGACAGAGGAAAATATGAAAGTAGTTTCTCTTCTTGTACTACTGAAAAGGCAGTAATGTCATTCATATGTAAAGAGAACCAAAAGAATATGTCACAAAAATATACCCAGTGTTTTAGTCCCTGTAATTTTAGAATGATAAAGCCCATGATCAGTCTTCTGGTTCAATTACCTAAAAAATTGTATGCCTCCAGTTTATACATAAATATATATTTACAGTACACAAATATTATATATACATATATAAAATCTGTATAGGTATGGCATATAAATACCTAAAACTGCCCACCCATGTGATGTTAAAGGGAATTCCAACATAACTGCAATAGAAAAAAAAGGCGTTTATTTTCAAAACATATATTATTTTGTTACTCATGGAGAAATACTTCTATTTGGCAAATCATATCTGCATAAAACAGAAATTTTATTTCCATTTATGAAATTAGGTACCCCCAAATTTTTACATAAGCCATAGCCTACAAAGTTCATTTGTCAAGTCAGATATTTGAAACTTCTCTCCTGTGTTATAAATGATCAAGTCTCAGGCCAGCTCATAAAGTTTATTTGAAGTGATATACTAACTGGTGTTGAGAAGTTTGCAAGCCTTCGAGTACAGTCTCTTGGGTTCCATTTCCCAGTCTTTGGTCAAGTTTGGCCTTAAGGAAGGATTTTGTAGGAGAGTGTTCTTGACAGAGATAAACCCTCTCTGAGTTAATGACAAGCTGAATATGAAAATATAATAGCAAGCACCTCCATTTCAGTACAGTTTTTGAATTGGAAAATGCAGCTAAGCAATACCTTGCTAAGGAAATAGTAGAAGGACTTGGTGGGGAGAATGAATAAGCAAACAAGAATAAAGATCTTACACCATCAGTTTTTGTTGTTTAGCCATCAGGGTACAATATGCACACAACAAAGTTTTGTTTGTTTTGCTTACCATTTGAAGTTATGGCAACACGGAGAATAGTTACTGAAATGGCATAATCCCATACCCATTCTTCCACAATAACAATGAAAAGCAATCCACAAACAAAGCAGGTTTAGTCTCTGTTGAGACTAAAAGAATTGTAGGTAAAAAGAAGAATATAGTTGTCTGGGATTAGAGTAACTAATACTTCTGAACTACAATTAGTATTCCAAGTTTTTCAGCAAAACAATTTTGGTAGGAATTTTCTTAATGTTCCTTACCTTAACAATCCTCAAATCTGGAAAAGAACTTTTAATATATTCTCTTAATAACCATTAGACTTATAGAAAAATAACAACATATAATTTCTGTTTCACATTCTTTATATTTAGCATTTTAGAAGGTAGAATACACTAAGGAAAAGTTACAGTGAACCAATGCATGCTGATCTGTAATTGGATTGCAAGTTTCATTTTTAAGATGTATTAAAAACTAATGAAAACTTCAATTCTGAGTTTTCAGAAATTAAAAAAAAAACAAATGTAAAAATTTAGTGAACTATAACTTTTTTGGTAGCAATCATTACCTAACTTGGAAATAAGCTCTCTTGTGTCTTTTAATAAAGCAGTACATTCAGATAGTCACCTGGGAAACATAACCAATAACCATGGATGAAAGAAAGGCTTATAAATGACTCATGTGGATGGAGGTACTCTGATAAATACACGAGTTGTCTCAGACATGTGCAAAGAACCAGGACCACATACAGGTCAGGATCACAAATCTCTAAGAACCATCAACATGTGAAAGGTCAATCTTTTGCCTTTGTTTTTGATATGGAACTTTAAGACTACAGAGATTTCAAAGAAGAGATCCATCAAACTTTAAAATGACAAATAGATGTGATATACCCCAAGGTCCCTTTGTAATAATGTAATTTTCCATAAACATTGCATCTCTTTTCTCTTAAAACACAGTCAATGATTGGTATGTTCAGATACTTCAGGAATTTATAAATCTAGAAGGCAAATGCCATATTTTTTAAAAGCAAAAAAATAAATAACCACATTAACTTGGCACTGTCTCTAGGACAGCTTTCACAAACGTGAGTTCTGAAATGCACCATTTCTGTGATGTATTTCACAAAAATAGTGGTCCAGTGTAAAATAAGTTTTAAAGAAAAAAATGTTTAATTTACCACAATATTTCTAAAACATAAGCATTTAACATGTAATAATTATATAAGCTATTGACATATTTTAAATTTTTTGTATTAATTGTTCAAAAGCCAGTGTGTACTTTAAATACAAAAACATGCATGTGTGTAAATGTATTCGTGCATGTGTCTGGTAATAATGCAATTGCTATTACTTAAAAAGTAATTCTTTAAACAAATAAATTAACATAAGCATTCTGCAATAAAAATAAATAAATAACCACATTCTGTTCTACTATACAAAAGTAATTTATTAACCAGCAAGCCAGAGATGGCCTATTGGACGAGCAAGACAACAAGTAAGCAAGTCCCAGGGCCATTGTTTCTAAAGGCCTCACACTGCAATTCTATTTTATTTAACTGAACAGGTTTCAAAAGTAGAATGGACAACTCATAGTACCTTCTCTTCCGTCGTATGGGAATACAGTCCATTTCAGCATATCCTGCTCCCTCAAATCAAGCCTGTGGAAGCAAGCGGACTCACTGACACCACCTCTTCCCACCACACCTTCACTCCTACCTCCACCAGTAACTCATAGAGCTTCCACATTATTATAGGGAAATAGAGAAAGCCTTTTGTTAGCATTACAGGTTGTCTAGGTTAACTTGCAACTGCCCAGACAGAGTGATTTAAGTCTTGAAGAAGCTGCATTTGTATAAGTTGATAGAGAAGTCTGATGCTTTGTTTATATGAGAGAAAAGTGTGATTTAAAGACAATAGTACAAATTTTGAAGTCAAAATACCAGCATTTCAGTCTTGCACCACAGCTTAAGTTAGTTATAAATAAGACCTTGAAGTAGGGTTTTAACCTCTGGGTCAGTCTCTTTCTTTTTCTATAAATTGGGAAATGAAGTGCTATTTTATCTACCTCAAAAAATTGAGATTTTAATTTAAAATGAAAGCAATTTGCAATCCATCCTCTGCATACAAAGAAAGTCTCACACTTTTCATGTCCTTCCTAAACATGATCTCCTGGGTGACCAAATTACTTAGACAAGAAACCTGACCCCCAAATACATGCCCAAGCTCTAAGATAGACTCTTACATTTTACTTCCAAAATTAAACAAGTCTAGAATCTCAAAGTAACAACTTTGAAGAGTTATGGCACTTCCCTCCCCAAGCCCAAAATTAAAGACCCAATAGGCTGAGGGTTTATTGATATCTTTGTACAAATACTAGTGTTTTGCGAGAGGAAAGGACTCTGTAAATTGTTGCCAGGCATCCCTGGGATCTTCACTCATCCTTGTTATGTAAAAACACAACTTGTCTAATAAGCCTGAGTCATTGTCTTACCCTTCACTGGCTGACCCAAAGGCAATCTTTCCTTTTACTCAAAACACATGCAGAGCCCATATTTAAATCTTTACTGTGACTATTTCCCTATCCTTTGTGCACAGTCTTGGTAGAAAATACAGTAATTTCATCTTCAATGGGGAAGTGCATGAAGAGAAAGTTAGGATCAAATGTTACACCTCATGTATCTCATTAGCATGGAAGTCTCTTGTCCAAATATAGTCTTTGTCTACCCGAAATTGAATCAATAATGGCACAAGACAAGGTTACCCGTTTGAAGGGGTTGTATTAAAACATTTTGTTTGAATTCAGTAGTTTCAGCAACCAGGTTTCCTATACAAATCATGCCTGAAATCAGATTTCTTTAGTTTCAGGCCATTTTTGTATTTTTGTATATGTTTTGAAAGGAGATGTCCAGTGGTTTTCTTTAAAAAAAAATGTAACATTTAAAGAATCCACCATTTATTTTTTAAAAGTAAAGGGACATTTAACAGAACATTAACACTAATGATATTTAAAAAGTAAATTTGGAATTTATTTTTCTTTTTTCTAATTATAAATAAATATTTATTTGCTTAGAATGTTTATTTTTTACAATAATAAAGAATTATTATTGTAAAATTATTATCATTTCTCATTATTTTACAGTAATTTTTGCCCTTTTGTGTGTATTTTAATTAAATTTATTGGGATGATATTGGTTAATAAGATTATATAGGTTTCAAGTGTATATTTCTATGCTAAATGATCTGTGTATTGTACTGTATGCCCACCACCCAAAGTCAAATCATCTTTCAAAATTATATGTTTTATATAAGCTTTCATTAATTTATATGCATTATTTTATAATGGAAAACAACATTAAAATCTTATTTTTCTAAAAATAGAGCAAATGTACCATGAATGTACCCAAGACAAGTATGTGTGACATATATTCAATACAAATAGGTGTTATTATTAATATACATAGTTTATGAACACAGTAGCTATTAATAATTATTTCTTCAAAAAATAATAAACTTAAAAAAGAATTTTTGTTTCTTAGTATATTTTTTCTTATCATTTTTCATTTGCAACCAGTTTTACACTATTTGGGGGAGAAAAATCAAACTAAGCAGAAATGTGTGAAGCAGAAAATGAAAGACCTCTGTCATCCCAGCTGGAAAATAACAGTTTTTTGCATAATTTCTTAGTACTGACACCATGTATTTTACTCTATTCTACAAAAATGAATAACTAGACTATGCAAACTCTTTTATAATCTTCATTTTCCATTTCAAACCTCATGATCATTTTTCTGCATCAGCACATCAAACCATTCTTCCTGGGTTTTTTTTGAAAAATACTTAATGCACAAAATTTTACCCATAATACCACCAAATAACAATTCAAAGAATAACATTACCCACTTATTCCACTTATTCCATTTCATTCTATCTTTTAGGAATAACCACCTTAAAATTTTTACAGCACTTTTCCATATTAACTTTTGAAATCCAACAAAGGATACATACATGGCTGATAGGCCTTATTTTATCTTGATTTTTGGAGGCATTTAGTACATTAATTGATAAAGATTGCAAATTAAAACCGATTACCTTTATAATTTGTTTTAGCTACAAGGGATTTGTTTTTAAGTCAAACAGTGCCAGGACATCGAATTTGTATACCCTGAAGATGCTACAAATGAAAATAGTTTACTCTGGAGGAGAAAGTTCATAACTTTGCACACCAAGGTTTTGCACATCACCCTTCTCATACGACAATGTCATTGGCTTTCCTCTCTATGTGGCACATTTAAAAACTAGCTGACTTGGATGGCAGCCAAATAACATCTTATCTTCATTGGCTTCTTTGTCCAATCAAGTTCACATTGTCCACCAAGTGTATTTTATTGTACTTGAAGTCTCAGCTGTAATCTGGGAAGTCCCTTCCATCAAAGGTGGGAGGAGAAGCCAATACTGTGTCTAGAGCACAGGGCTTAGAAACAAGAATCAGGCTCTAATCCTGATGGAGCTGTTAACTGTGAACTTGGGCAAGTCACTGAGCCCTCTAGGCTCAGTTTCTCATCTGCAAACTGAAATGATTCATCCCTGAGATCCCCTTCTTGTTCTAAAATCCGAGTCTGTTAAGTATACATTTTCTGCTGCAGCTAAGCTTGTAGCTGTGTGCAGCTGATCCATCAGTTCGCTGCCTTTGGGAACTTTTACTTCCAATCCCTGGCCTCTGACTCACATGAGCTGCAAACCCTTGAAACCCAAGCTCCGAGCCCTGAAAATTCTCACCCTTTCCCTGCTCCAAGCACAGCCTTACCATCTCCAGCCCCAGGCAACAACTAAGACGGCGGTGCCAGTTCCAGAAGCTTCCTCAGTGGGTCTGCCTGCAAGCATGCCTCCTAACATTCTTCCCATTGCAAAAGATGATAGAATTATTTCTGGCACTCTTTTGCATATTAAAATTGTAAAGCCTGACTCCTTGCTTCTATAATAAAATTAAATTGTGTGAACAATCTATTTCTAGGAAATTATTTGTAAATATACATAATGTAGTTCAGGGAAATCAACACAGGCCGAGGGACTGAGAGCTTCACTCTTCTCCGTGATGGCTCTCCAGAGGTAAAACTCTCCCTGGCTGTGCCCACTTCATTTCGTGGTTGTTACCTTTATCATTTTCAAAGATACTGCATGTGCTCATTTTTACTTTTAAAAAAGTAAGAAAGCACAGTTTTTTCGAAGTCTGCATCCTCTATTTCATAAAGACGTGACAAGTATTAAGTAGAAACCCCTTTCATAGCCGATCTTAGCTTTTTCATTCTGCTTGGGGGCCATGAGCTACCTACTGGAACGCCACGCAGCCCACGCTCAGAACCACGTAGCACACGGTGTAGAAGAGGATGACACAGATGAGGAGGGTCTGCAAAACACCCTGCAGAGAAGGCAGGTATGAGATCCCAGGGCTGGAGCTTCTTCCTGTGGTTGTTGGGACCAAGTCTGACAAGCAAGAGGCCGTGAAGGACTACTTGATAATACTGGCTAGCCTTGCTTTGTTTGGGGCCCCTTGAGAGGCTGGCATTTTGCCCATCTGCACCAAGGATTAAGGTCATAAGTATATCCAGAGCTCCTACCCTCCCTCTACCACAACAGACTTCCTAAATGCCAATATTTATATTGTAACTTGGTAAAAAAATGATTCTAAATCTCAGCTGTCAAAACAGCAGGTATATAATGATGGCTAACACATTTTCAAAAGTATGAACCAAAAAGAAAACCATCATAACATAGCAATAACGAAGCCTGTGGGTAAGAATTCGGAGACCAGCCCTGGCTGGTAGCACAGTAGATAAGGCGCCGGCCTATGAACCCAAAGGTCACAGGTTCGATCCCCCAGCCAGGGCACATAACCAGGTTGCAAACCAGGTCTCCAGTCAGGTCTGTGCCTGGAGGCAGGTGAAACGCAACCATACATTGATGTCTCTCTCCCTCTCTGCCTCTCTCCCTTCCCCTCTTTCTAAAAATAATGAAAAATAAAATCTCAAAAAAAAGAAAAGAATTCAGAGACCAATTGGTTAAAACACAATAGATGACCCTGAAACGGACCCTACCACTTATGAGACTTTGGAAAAAAGTGTTGCAGATAAATGGGAACAAGGTGAGTTACTCAACAAATAGCATGGTTAAATTTGTTTAACTTCTAGATAGAAAAGTCCCTTTAGATTCTAGTCTTGTACCAAATACAAACATAAATTTCAAATGCATTCAAGGATTAAATGCCAAGAAATAGAATGGGAGAAAATATTAGTAACATGTATCACAGGCCAAGGATTTATTTATGATAAAAAAAGACAAACAAACCAATAGAAACATGAACAAAATATATAAATAAGCAGTTTACCTCTCTAAACATTTAAAAATCCAATAAATAATTGAAAATGTGCTGAACTTAACTCTTAATCTCTCAACATATATTCTTATGAATATAATAAAAATGTCAGCATATCACCTGGGATTTTTTCAGTTTATTCTTTTTTCTTTTAAATCTTTAAAAAAGCCATCTTGTTTAGCCAACATTTCAACACCTAACGACTAATGACTGAGTCACTAAGGCTCTTACTGGGCCTGGGGACACAAGAGGTCCTCCAGTAGAGGCTAGAAGGCAAAACAGGTGGTACGGAGAACACAATGACCAATTGGCTAAAAGGACCAAATGTACAGATTAACCAAGAACTTACTTCTTTCAACTGTTTACAAATGGGTGAACTCTTAGGCCTAAGAGGGCCATTGGAAACCAGGACTACAGGGTTCTGGGACCTTTGAAATAGCACACTCTCCTTTCAATTATCCCCACCACATCCTTAGCCCCTCCTACGCTTTTGCCCACCAGGTCTCTTCTCTTTTTGCCCATTTCTCATTCCCACTCTGTCCTCAGTATCTTTCACTCCTTGTCCCATAATCTCCTCTCCCTCATGACCTTTAATCTCCTCCTCTCCCCATTCTTTCCTTTTAAATTTATTTCACTATTTTTATTGACATATATTTGATATACATATAACATTGTGTAAATTGAGAGTATACATTTTGATTTAATACTGTAATATGATTACCATGGTAGTGATACTAGCACCTTTATCACATTACATAATTATCATTTTTTCCTGTGATTAGAATAACTTAACATCTAGTCTCATAGAAAATTTAATAGTTATAGTATAATATTGTGGTCTGTGTTCACTATACTGTGCACTATGACATATCCAGTACTAGTTGCCAGTTTATATGAAATAAAAAATATATAGTTTCCATACAAACATCAAATTATTCTTATTTCTATGCTAATATTTAAATGTAAATTACATTTTTATCCTTACACTCACTTGCTATAAAATTGCACTTTTATATATAAACGGAGGATTGTACTATGTAATTTAGAAAACTCACGGTGGTGATCATATTACAAATCTACTTGTTGTACACCTTACATTTACACAATGCTCTATGTCAACTACCTCTCAATAAAAATGCAAAAAAATAAAACAAATGCATTGGCAATACTCCAGGTCAGTTGGAGAGATGAAGAAGAGAACAGATGTGTGAATTGCTAAGGAAATAGAATTGTCAAATTGTGAGAATTAAGGAAGGGGCAGTTGATTTCATCTCCCAATTTGACTAGATTGACAGCAGGAGGAACAAGATAAGTATTAATGACCGAAATGGCAACTGAAGATCTAGCCTAGTGTTACCCAATAGATATATAATGCAAACCACTTAAATAATTTCAAATTTTTAATAGTCACATTCATAAAAGTAAAAAGAAAACAGGTGAAAATAGTTTTAATATAAGTTTAATATAGTCAACATGTTATATGACCATGTACTAAATATTAAAAATCACTAATGAGATATTATATGTTTTTGTTCATATTACATCTTAGAAAACCAGTGTGTATTTTACCTACAGCACATCTCAATTCAGATCAGACATATTTCATGTGTTCAATGGCCACATGTGGTTAGTGGCTACTTTATTAGATAGTACAGCTCTATCCACTGCCTTTCCTTCCTGCCTCATTTCCTCAATCCTGCCCCATACACATGATAGTCTAACTATATTGGCTATTTATTAAGGGATTATTGCTTGCCAAGCACTCTACCCACATTTTCTCATTTTAGCCACCCTTCCTCACACCCCACCATTTCATGCACATATAGAAAAATCTCTGGATTTGGGTAACTATCAGCTGCTTTTCACAGATTTGAGAACTCAGGCAAGGACAGGTTCAACTATTCCCAGCTCATGAGATCTGTATACAGTGGAGCTGCAGTCCACATCTGCTGGATGTTCTCACCACGTGCTCTCCTGCCTCTCACCCGCCTGGTGGGCTTTTGATAAATGAATGTTGACTAATGAATTCCAGTACAACACTTTCTACAGAGTTGAGTTTTAAAATGTATCGAATTACTTTTTATTTTTTTAATTCATTATTTTTAGAGAGAAGAGCTGGGAGGGAGGAAGAAAGGGAGAGAGACATCAATGTATGGTTGCCTTTCACCTGCCTCCAGCTACAGAGCTGGCTGGAGAGCTGGTTTGCAACCTGGTTACGTACCCTGGCTGGGAATCAAACCAGCGACCCTTGGGTTCACAGGCTGATGCCATTCCACTGGGCTACCAGCTGGGGCTGAGTCCTTATTTTTAAAGATACTTATGGAAATATTTACAAAGGTAATGACATGATGTCTGGGTAGCTTCAAAATAAAAAGGTGGAAAAATATAGATGAATTTGATTGGTAATTGCAAAGCTAGGTGATGGATAAATGAAATTCATGGTACTATTATATTTATACTTACATGTTTAATTTTTAATAATAATTTCTGTAACAAAAAGTCTCAAATTTATTATAAGCAGTGAACATGTTTAAAAACTTTTAAAATATGATTTTATTAATGAAAATTTGAGGAACGTCCCCCTTCCTTAGTGTCTGGAGTAAGGGATAACCTTTGTTTAATACACAGTCTTCCATAAAGATAGTTTCCTTCGTACCCTTGAAGTTATGTACTCATTGTTTATTCATCTATTTTTGGTAACCTATTGTCTTTTATATTTTCCTTTATGCTACAATGCATTAATATCATAATTATTGATGCTATAATTGCCCCAAATTTGACTATTTCAAACAACTACAAGATACCTCCTGTGTTTATTTTACATATCACCATTATTTTCTTTGCACTTCCTTGTTCTCTGTCACAACCTGACATTCTAAAAATGTCATCCCTGTATTTTCATTTGCATTTTTTTCTATTTGTGAGCTTTCTATTCTCTTCCATTGGTCTCTCTGGTTTCCTATCTACTTGTGAATCAATATCACATTTTTAATTATGAAAGCTTTATAGTAAGTGTTAATATACTCATTCTCCATGGTTCTTTCCCAGGATTCTCTTCACTATTTTTATGTTTATTTTGCCATATAAATTTCAAAGTCTGTGTGAATAGCTCTATAAAACAATTTTATGTCATTTTTATTGGGATCATGCTAAATGTATTAAGATGAAAATAAATATAGCTTTATAATGTTTACTCATGCTATCCCAAAACAAGAAAAATTTCCAAATTTATTCCAATTTACTTTTGTATCTTCTGAAAATACATTTTTTTACATTGTTATTTTTTAAAAGATTTTATTTATTATTTTTCATAGAGAGGGGAGGGGAGAGAAGCAGAGAGGGGGAGAGACATCAATGTATGGTTGCCTTTCACCTGCCTCCAGCCACAGACCTGATTGGAGACCTGGTTTGTAACCTGATTATGTTGCCCTGGCTGGGAGTCAAACCAGCGACCTCTGGGTTCACAGGCCGGAACCTTATCCACTGTGCTACCAGCCAGGGCTCATTTTTAATGTACATATTATACACTTTCTGTTAAATTTATTCTTAAATTATTTTTGCTAATAACATAAGCAAAGTTTTATCCCCTGTTACATTACCTAATTAGCTATTCCATATGTAAAACAGTCTGATTTTTGTTTCAATATAATATTCTATTATTTTTCTATGTTTCTTTTTTTAATTTAATTTTATTGTTGTATTACATCCATCCCCTTTTTGCTCCCTTCTGTCCTCTTCCCCACCCACCCACTCCCCCACAAAGTCAATCCCACATGTTGTCCATGTCCATAGTTCTTCCATACTAGGTTCTTGTCTAAACTGCTCCCCTTCTTTGCCTCTTCCTCCCCCCCTTCCCCCAACCCCCTTTTATTTTTCTATATTTCTTATGATAGTATTTGTATTGAGTCTCTTGGATTTCCAAATATACTACAATATCATTTGTAAATAGAATGTTTCCTTTCTACTTCAATTTTTATGGATCTATTGTTTCGTTTAGTCTAACTGCATTGTTAGTACCTCTAATATATTTTAAAATAGTAGTGGAGTTAGTGGGTACCTTTGCTTTATTCTTGGCCATACTGTGAATGCCTCTAGTATTCTTTATTAGGTCATTTATTGGCTTTAGAACTGCTCTATGGGTATGTGTGTGTTTGTGGGTGTGTATGTGTGTAGTTATATATTAACACTAAAGAATAAATATTCAGTTTCTATTTTATTCAATGTTTTCATTAGGAATGGTTTTCAAATTTTGACAAAGGCCATTTTAGCTTCTATAAAGATAATTGTATGATTTTTCTACTTAGGTTTACACACATGGTAAATAAGTACATTACCTAATATTGAACCATCCTTATATTTTGGGAAAAAATAATACTTGGTCATGATATTTTGTTTGAATAACGAGCTCTTGCATTCTGTTTGCTAATATTTTATCTAGTATTTTTACTTCCATAGTTTAAGTGGAATTCATTTATAGTTTATTTTTTGTGCTATCTTTATAAAGTTTCAATGGTAATGGAATTCATATTTTGTAAAAATATTTTGCAGCTTCTTTTTTTTTCTATCCTTAGAAATAATTTAAGTAGCTTTGGGAGTATATGACCTTTGCAGATCTAAGGGAATTCTCTTGTGAAACCTGGGCCTACTTTTTTTGTATTAGCCTCCTCCACTGGGTCTATGAAACCTGGAAGCCCTTATGTGATTTTACAAAACAGAATGCTCCCACTAACTAGAACACATTTACTCTTCTCCACAGAGGGAATACAGTATATTCTTTAAAGTCCAGCTCAATATCATACTTTCCCTTCACCCCAGCGCAGTCAAAATTGGTCCCTCCTTCTTTGCACCCCTAACATTGTGTGCACGTCTCACAGATTTGTTCACTTGTGTGGTGGCATCCTTATTTATGGAGGTGCCACTTCTCTAGACTCTCAAAGACAGAGAGACAGTGATTTAATCAGTCTCATCCTCTGGCCACAAAAGCGATGCTTAGCTCTTGGTTAGTATTCAATAAATATATTTTTTAATAATAATAAATGAAGAGAAGAAAAACAATGAAAACTCACTTCAATGAGAACCATAGTCTATTCATTAAAAATGTGGACCCTGGGGTCAGATAACAACTAGGATTTCCCTTCTAGTTCCTGACTGATAAGATCTGACCTTGGCCCCTTACACTCTGCATTTTTGTTCTGCTTATCTGTAAAATCTTATAGGAGTTTTGTATTTAGCACACATGTACACTTCCCAGCATAAGTGCTGTATGTGCTTAGCAGATCTGTTGTCCTACACTTCTCCCACATGGAAGCCTGCTGCTTGGTTCCTTGGACAATTCCTAGTGAAATCATGAAACACACTCTGACCTGCAGGATTGTAGCCCAGGAAGCCAGCTTAGTAATTAATAGTGGTTTCCCTTGAAAGTCGCTGTATGGATGGAATTCTCCAGTTCCGGTCAACAATTGCTAGGAAATGTGCGGGAATGTGTTGTGCCTCTGACGTTTTTTACTTGCAACATTTGTTTTACAATTGTAATTTTATGTTAGTTTAATACAGTTACGAAATGTGTATTCCAATGGAGTTCTGAACAACAATGCATTGTATTCTGAACAACAACGTAGCAGTCCTCATACCTGGGCTTTCTTCCCAGTTCCTGTGCAATTTCCCCAGACAGCAAATTAATTAAATGGCCTTTGGCCATGACTCTTTCCCTTGAGTCAGCTTTTCTCTCATTTAAAATGTAAGGATGGGGGGATTTAATTAGCCCAATGCCTGGCACATTGCATGCACTCAATAAATATTTGTGGAGTCTTGGAACTCTCTTTAGACAAAGGTCACTTTTGCTATTACTATTAATTTATGAGCATATCAGTGATTCCTGTGCTGATAATATGGACACTGAACAGAACTTAAGAAAAGTTAACTCATAACTTACAGGGATCTATCATAAGAATTTAGATGAAATGTCAACAACTTACCTATTTTGAACAGATTCATTATTGGTCTAGCATTCTAAGTCTGTGATTTGACATATGAAAGCCCTGGGATTCTAAAAATGTGGAAACCTGCAGCAATTACCTAGACATTTTCCCCAGAAGGGGTGTGTGTGTGTGTGTGTGTGTGTGTGTGTGTGCGTGCGCGCACGCGCGCGCCCGCACACACGCCCAAGATAAATATAGAGTTAAGCTACTTATGGGAAAGGATGTTATCTTTTAATTGTTATCTCTCTAGCAAAGTTACTATTGCTAGTTCGATCCCACAACTATATATCAATTATAAACACTTTACATCTTCTTAAAAATAAGTTTTTAAACAATATTTTCCCTGATATAATGGTTTTTCTGATTTAGAAATTTTTTCTTAGCTGTTACCATACCTAACATTACTTACTCATGAGGTACTAAAACTAATGTGTAGCATAAATGTGAAATCTTAATTTAATTTTTAAGTAAAAATCTGATTTTCCAGTGTCACTCCCTGAAGGCCAGATGTTGATTAGCCCAAAGCCTGTGTGAATTTACTCAGCTGCCATGAGGTTTCGCATATTTCCTCATCCTAGGTGTTTTGATTTTTTCAAAAGGGTATTTTTTTACACTGAAATAATATACAACTATTAACACTAGCCTCAAGGGAAAAATAAACTAACACACCTACAGCTTAAAATGTTTTAGTACTTTGCTTCTAAAATTTTGTGCATCCTTTAGAAGTTGAAAAAATAAAAGCCACCCCCAGCTGAGAGAGAGAGAGAGAGAGAGAGAGAGAGACAGAAATTGAGGACAAACTGTCATAATTTCAGGAAACAAGAGCTGAAGTACAGGTGCTAATACTAGAAAGTTTGACTGTAAGTAAAAGAATCCCTTCAAAATGGCCACTATTTAAATATTTTAGAATCCTTTTGGGGCATGGGTGCCTCTCTAAGGCCACCGTTATCATACCAGCAAAGGAGTTGCAATATGTTTTCTTTGGGTAACCCAGCCAAAAGTGGAACAAGTTGCTACTGAAAGAAAGAACATTTATAGAACATATTGGCTTACCCCAGTGCTAGGCAGTAACAGAAAGAGAATGCAAAGAAGGAATTTCTCTTTACCTTGCTTGGAGCAACTCGGACCTGGAGAGCCATGTACACATCCTATGTCAATGAAGTGGTGAAAGCCACACTCCTTATGTTGACAACATCTGGAAACAGAGACAATTGTCACTGTGAGCTTTTCAATTACTCTTGAAGACTAAGCGTGAGATGATTGGATTACACACTTCGAGACAGAAGCCATCTGTGAGCCATGCGTAAGCTACTAAGTGCCAAAATGAACATCCTTGTTAGACGACTCAATTCTCAGACTATGTGTCGTTCGGTCAGATTTGAAAGATGAGTTGATTGCTTTTAGACAGTGCTGCAGATAGCCAGGAACTCGAAATTCTCCCTGGCTGCATGAATAACGACTGTCTCATACTTAAATTAGAAACATGGGCTTTCAGTTAGGTCTTGAGATCATCTTCAAAGGATGGTGCTGTCATTCATGGTGCAGCATGGCCTGTCCCCTGTGTTTCATTCCCAAGCACTACAGACTTCCAGAAAAAGAAATCATTAAACCCTCTTACATCATGGTAAAGCGATATAAAAATTCCAACATTCTGTTGGAAAACAGAAGGATTCCCAGGCTCTGAAATGATAGCCTTTGAACAGGCAGAGACATGTTTTTGAGGACTTGCTGCATGCTGTGCTGGAGTTATATGTCTCTGTGCCCAGGACCATCCAGAACCATCCTTTCCTTTACCACGTTTCATCCCTTCCTCTTCTGATGGACGTTCTCTTGTAAATGTGAATTTACCCGTGTTCTGTGGCCCTGCTCCCATGATAGCATCTTAACTTTCACACAGAGCACATTCTGCAAAATATACCCCATGCGTAAAAGCAAGGTTCTGTGTATGTAAATGTGTTCAGCAAGCCCAGGACTTACTGTTCCTTCTGGAAATATTTTTAAATTTGAGTTTCATGAGGCATATTAATAACACTTTCAACGTTCTTTTATTGATGTGCTTCAGACAATTCCTCAGATTTGGAGTTGCCCTGTGTCTTTGCTTACATTGTGAGTCCTTGTGGAGAAAGGCTCTCTTCTGCCTGGTAATACCTTTGTAACAGCTCCTGGCGAGTGCATCAGAGTTTGGCACAGTAGATCCTCAGTGAATGTGCTTTGACTGTTCCAGTCCTGTGCCTTGCCCTGCTCCTAACAGCAGTGTGCCAGCGCTTTTCCCTAAGGAGGGCAGGGAGAGCTCCCTGGATGGGCACAGAAGCTGTGCTGCACTTCTCTACTCTCAACACAGTCAGGGTTTTGTATAAGAGTCAGATCTCACTGGAATTACTTCACTGCACAGCAGCCACCCAAGATTTATCCTCCTAACCCATTGCAAGCCAACACTAATTTCGCCACAACCACTCCACTAGATAAAATATTGAAAAGTAGTCATTTTGTTTTGTTTGTTCATTTATATTGTTCTTTATATTCCACATGTGAGATCATAGGGTACTTGTCTTTCTTTGTCTGACCTAGTTCACTGCATGTAATACTCTCTAGGTCCATCCATGCTATAGCAACTGGTAATTTTTTAAAAAAAGAAAAATATTAATTTTCTATAATCACACAAGAAAAATTTGATGGACAATAGAGTATGTTGGGTGGAGATGATGTGTGTGTGAGTGTGGTTACAAGTAAAACAATAAACATCTTTTATTTGAGTGACTATTATGATCTATTTCGAAAGTAAGGCATGTTATAGAGATAACACCATGCAAATTTAATATCTTTAATTGTTTTTCCAAGTTTGCCATTAGATTGATAAAATGTATACATGAACACATGGTCTATATGAATGTGTGTGTGTGTGTATATATATATATATATATATATATATATATATATATATATATGTTTTATTCAGCACACTCATATGAAAGTGAAGGAATAAAATATCGAAACTTCTCCTCATTCTTGTATTCTGAATTGTTCCTCTTGACATTTTCTCATCTTGTAAAGTATTTTCAGTCCCTTTGTAGAATTTGTATCCTGAGTTCTTTTTGTTAAAACCTAACTCAGAGACCTTCAGAAACATGAAGGTTTTAAAGAGGTAATTTCAAAGCAATAGTATATAAGTTAGAACTTCTTCCTGATAAATGCAGAGGAGAAAATGAATTTAGGTCCACAATCACAAAACCTAAATCTTTGAGACCAGGTATGTTTCTAAATTCAGAAAATGTTGAATCTTAGACAGGCAATAGGATTCATAATATATATTACATTTTATCACACCCCTAAGGGGTCTGGAACTTTATTCTGTATTGAAACACATTGTTCAAATGGCAAAACATATGCATCTTCACGCCAGGTGGGATAAATAAAAACCATAAATAGAAACAGGTGAAAGGCAACCATACATTGATGTTTCTCTCCTTTTCTTCCTCTCTCCCTGCCCTTTGCTCTGGGAAAAAACAAAAACAAACCAAAAAGCCTAGAAATAATTTTTATGTCAATTCAGGTAAGGTGCTGCCACCAAGCTAGTTCAGATCAAGTACTATCTTACCACCAGATGAGTGATAAAAGTAGCTTTAGAGCTTTTTAGGTTTTGGCTCCATAGACAACAATTGTGGGTAAGTACAAGTTTCATTATAAGAATTTAAAGATTAATGTTGATGGCTGAATGCCAAATACAATTTTGAATGATGTGATGATGATGATAAAGATGCAGCTTTAACAAAATCAATTATTTATAAGAAGTAAAAAAAAAAAAAATTCCTTGGCCTTCAGTGCCAGGATCACATTAAACCAGTTCCTACTAATGTTTTCTGTTCCTTCTATCATAGCTATGGCTTTGCACCCAGAGCTTGACACTGTATGTTTCCATTTTACTGATTCCCTCTAACCCATTTCTCCCTTTCATGGGCTTTACCCCGTTGGCTGTTCACTGCCTCTTTAAAGAAAGATATAGTACTCCACCAGATATCGCTAAATCCTAAAAAAGTTAAGGTAATTTTTTTTTCCTTGTTCATGGCCTTAATGGAGTTTCCTTTGGTTTGGGCCCACATTAAAGGAAGATGTATGTATACATGTATAATTATGCATGTATTTCATGATTTATTGACTAATAACATTTCTCTTGAAAGATAAAATCACGATGGGCAATACCCCTAAATAGTAATAGCACAGAATTTTTTTAAAAAATTGGTATGGGCAAGTATTTATGAATATCTTATTAGATAGTAATTTTCATACCTTCACAAGCCTAAGCCAGGATTACAAATAATTACTAATAATTGCAAATATGAACATGAGTTTCAGTCTTTTACTTTATTCACCTTAGCATTAATTGATCACAGTTTTGGGCCTTGAAATGGTCCGTACAGAGTGTAAAAACATTATGAGGTTATAAAAAAAGAGCTGGAGGGTACATACATTTTATCAACTTGAAATAATGCCTGGGAAAGAAACACACAAATAAGGACAAATTCAATATGGTGGTCACAGAGTAAAAACAAATATTGAATGATAAATTTAGTATGCTTTTTTTAAATTTTAATTTTATTATTGTTGTATTACATCCATCCCATTTCCCCTTCCCTCTCTCTCCTTCCCCACCCACCCACTCCCCAACAAAGTCAATCCCACTTGTTGTCCATGTCCACGGTTCTTCCATGCTAATTCCAAATTTAGCATCTTGATTCAAAGAATAGGAGTTGGATTTTCAGTAATAAGAAAAGAATGTCCAGGATAAGGCACCGGCCTGTGAACCTAAATGTCTGTGGTTCGATCCCCAGCCAGGGCACATAACCAGGTTGCAAGCCAAGTCTCCAGCCAGGTCTGTAGCTGGAGGCAGGTGAAAGGCAACCACACATTGATGTCTCTCTCCCTCTCTGCCTCTCTCCTTTCCCCTCTCTCTAAAAATAATAAATAAAATCTTAAAAAAAAAGAAAAGAAAAGAATGTCCAGCAGTGAGAAAGGGAGGGGAGGGTATTCTAAAGAAGAGAAACAAAGCACAAAGGAAGTGAGAACAAGCCAATGAGATCTGCTTTGCTAGAAAATGAGAAATGAAACTAAGTTAGTGGAGAAATGCTGATTTGTGGAGATAAAAAGGACAAGCAAGAGAACTGTATTTTGATTCAAAATAAAATAGCACTATTCTTGATTAGTGGCATGACAGATAAAATCAGCATATAAGAAAAAATATTTTAATAACAGTATATTAAAATAAAAGATTATAGTGGATATATATAGATTATGGCTCAGTGGATAGGGCACCAGCCTGCAAACCCAAAGGTCACTGGTTTGATTTCCCAGCCAGGGCACATAACCAGGTTGCAAGCCAGGTCTCCAACCAGGTCCGTAGCTGGAGGCAGATGAAAGGCAACCATAGATTGATGTTTCTCTCCCTCTCTGCCTTTCTCCCTTCCCCTATCTCTAAAAATAATAAAATAAAAATTTTTTAAATGCTTGAGGCAAAAAAAAAAAAGACTTCAAGATTTTTAGAACAACAAAGTAAGGCAATTATGACACCATTGACAAGAATGATGAGATTAAGACAGTAGGAAATAATGTTAGAATTATTACTATCAACAAGATGAGAAATAAGTGTTAGGTCGTGAAGGAAAAGGAACCCTCATTCACTGCTGGTGGGAATGTAGACTGGTATAGCCACTACGGAAAACAGTTCAAAAGTCCCTCAAAAAATTCAAAATAGAGCTATCTTATGACCCAGGAATCCATTTTCTGGGTATCTACCAGAAAAATTTGAAAACATTTATTCGTAAACATATGGGTATCCCTATGTCAGTTGCAGCTTTTCATGGTGGCCAAGACATGAGAACAACCTAAGTGTCCTTTGGTGGATGCTTGAATAAAGAAAATGTGGTATAGATATGTAATGCAATACCACTCAGCCACAGAATGGATGAAATCCGGCCACTTGGGACAACATGAGGGATCTGGAGAGTAGATCTAGAGAACAGAAAGGAATTCAGATGGGAAAGGACAGAAACCATACGATCTCACTCATATGTGGGATTTAAAATGGAAAGCAACAAGAGAACAATCAAACAAACTCAGAGACACAGAGTCTGTGTCTCTGTGTCTTCTTTGGTATGGTGGTTACCAAAGAAGGGGCTTAAGGGAGAAATAAAGAGGGTAAAGGGGTCAAAAATACAGTGACAAAAGATTAAATTACAGGTGGTGAGCACACAGTCATTATACAGATGATGTTTTATAGAATTATACACTTGAAACGTATATGTTATTAACACTGTTACCCCCACCCCTGATAAACTTAATTTTTGAATTAAAAAATAAAATAAGAAATGAGAAGCAACTGTTGGATTCAACGCATTAAGTTTTAGGGCCAGTTAAATTTTCAATGAGTATCAGAATCACCTGAAAGGCTTGTTAATACAGACTTCAGGGACCCACTCAGAGTTTCTGATTCAATAGGTCTAGGATAGACCCAGTGTTTGCCTTTCTGGATACCACATTATGAAAACCACTGATTTAAATTATGTCCTCCAGGGATGAAGGTCTGGGGCCAATGACATTATGGATGGGAATTATCCAGACCCAGGTCCTTGTTGAAACTATGTTGTGGAAATTTCTGATTTACAGCATTTTCCATCATTTTTATATTCTCTTATCATCTGTGTCCTCGATCATATTGCTGGCATTAAAGTAAAATAAGTGTTCAGTCCCTGGCAGTGGGATTAAAGGGGACTGGAAGTTTAAGAAATAAAAACACAGATTCTGAAAATAGACAATGAGTGGACAATCAAGATTAGAGCATAGCTTTCGAAGGATGCAACAGAAAAAGATGTTGGAGCAAACTACAATCAAGTGTTAGGTGTCAGTAGAAGAAAGGACCTCTAGGTACTTGACAATCTACACTCTAGAATTTCCTCTCGCTATCAGTGAAGATGCAAAATGGTAGAAAGTTAAAAGGAAAAGTTAATAAGGCCATTTTGTATTTTAATTATTGTCAAGTACCCAGGTGCTTCAGTGAAGAGTTTCATGCACATATAAATTACTTCTGTGCCCTAGCACATTGGCAGAAATCTAAATGAGATGTTGTTCCATTTAAAATTTAAATAACTCCCTTGAGAAAATGCCAACCAGATTGCTTCAACTAAAAGCTGATGCATAAACATGTATTTGTTATTTACTTGTTAATGTGTTCTGCATCTTAAAGTATTTGGGTGTTTTTGCGAAAAAAAAAAACAAAAAACTAAAGTCTTCCGTGATGTGATTTGAGGGCCCTAACACGGTGTGTAAAAAAAAGTAAACACTACTGTGGTGGGTGTGGGTATGCCATTTCTAGACAGACTTTTCTCCTCCCTATCAGAGATAAGGGTTCCTAGTGTGATACTTCATTGTTCCAAAAGGGCTCAGACGTGCCTCAGCTCACACTTTTTACAAAATGGCAGGTTCAGATCCATGAGGGAAACTTTTTTTAATGGGTGACTCAGCAGAGGGAAGTAAGCCTGAGATTCAGATCACCCCAGCCGAGGAAGGGGTGAACTTGGCTTTGTTCGGCAGTCTCGGGCTGATTGAGTCAGCCTCGGTCCTGGCAAGGCAGCTGCTGGCAGAAACGGGCCGTCATTTCACATTCTCTATGTTCTGATTGGAGCTTACCTCTCCCAGGAATATTTTGAAGTTAAAAAAGGGGTGGGAAGAAGTTCAAGTTCAATGCTGAATACTTGAAAATTAACAACTTCCATGCTCCAACTGGGGGAAAAGTTGACTAAAAACAGGTTATGTTTTAAAAACTACCCCTAGGGTTTTTCTTGGACGGAAAATTGTTTTTTTGAAAACAACAATATGATGAGTTAAGAGTGAATGAATCAGAAACATACGGATGAAATTTCCCCTAAAATTTGCATGGATTTGAAAGTCATTGAGAATAGGGCACTTGGCAAGATGCAGTTGAGATTTTTACCCAACCAACATTTGAGAGATAATCTGAGGTGCTTTCGTTGCCACAAAGCAAAACTGTGTCAAATTCTTTCACTTCTTAAAGCTATACTAC